>CBVK0100228756.1:0-24198 GCA_900067695.1 Picea abies | reverse complement strand
GAGATTAAGAGGCCGATCTAAGAACTTATCTACAAGGGGCACATACGTCCCATCTCATCGCCTTGTGGGAGCCCAATCGTGCTAGTAGGAGTGTCTTCCACCAAAGTAGATCACTCCCTTTCATTTGAAATATTGCCATGCATAATTTCATGTTGGAGGTGTAATCATGAAGTGAGAAGCACATATCCCTTTTCTCCAACCATGCCTCAGCGGTTAAGCCTTCCGTGACACCCCAGAACTCAGGAAACTTCACCTTCTCAAGTTCTCTATGTATACTACTACTACCTACTGGAGTGTGATATGAACCCTCATTGGGCATAGACGCTCTGCCCCCGTCTCAATCCAGGTGGTTGACTAATGCCTCTGACATCCTCTCAAAGTATCTCATCATACCTACCACATCTCCCACAACAACAACTTACTACTGCTCATTAGTCTTCTCATCTCTCTGAGGGTTAGATCCCTCTAGCGTGGATACAACCAGAGGAGGCATAACTCTTCCACCCACACCATGACGTCTTCTTCCCCTACATCCTCTAACCATGATTACCTGCATGGAAAATTTCAAAATGTATTAGTGATACATCTTTAATCATTTATTTATCACAGTGCTAGACATAGTGGGTCCCTTGTCATAGGGTTGAATCTTCTCTAATACCATATGTAACAACCCTCCATTGTATAAACCAAGTAAATATTATGAGTTAGCATAATTTTGTTTTTTTCTTTTTGAAAGAGAAAGAAGAGAAGAGAAATGCTCTCAAATCCTGAGAGGAGACTATAATATTTTTTTGTACTTTATGAAACTAAAAAAATACTGTGTTGATATATTTTTGCGTCTGTGTTTGTCTATTCTAAGAGTGAGTTTATGATTCTATTTTAAGTTTCAATGTTTCTCTTCTAGGAGTCACAGTGTAAGATGTGCATAGTGCCAAGGCGAGGTGTGTGGAAGTTGAACCTTCTACAGGTTTAAAGCTTAGAAGAGATAGTACAAGGTGTGCACAGAGGTGATGAAATGTGTGCAGAGGCCATTGACATCTAAGGATTAGATATCAGAAGGGATAGTGCAATTATGTACAGAGTAAGCGGAAGGAGTGCACAAGAGAACTTTTAAAGTCCATAGCTCAGGAGGTAAGTGCAAGTGTATGCTGGAGTTCACTTCATACAAGTGACAAAGCTCAAGAGGAAAATCATGTGCAAAGTTCCAAGTGGGGACTCAAGGAGTATTAAATTCCTTTGTTTAAGAACTAGTGGATGAGATCTGCTCGTGAGGAATCAAATTTTCTCACAACTTTTCAATAATATTGAAGGAGAGTGGTCATTAAATCCTGAGTCCTTCGGACTTCGTCACTTCGACAGTTTGGAATAGTTAGTGTTTTCGGGAGGCACAAATCCCCGAAGCTCCAAAGCCCAGAATTAATCCCAACTGTAGATAGTTGGACAAGAGAGAACCGTAGATCTTTGAGTTATTTGGTGATTCGACACTCCAGAAAGTTTGAGTCGTATTTGTAAAGGGATAAGAAACCTTGAAGCTCTGAAGTCACAGAGTAATTATAGTTGTTGATCAAAGGAAAGTGTGAGTCGTTAGATCCCTAATTCCTTCACAAGTTCGACAATCTGAGTGAAAATGATCATTGTTGTTTGTTGTGGAGGAACTTTGAACCCCAGAGTCCCAGAGTAGATCTCCACTATAGATTCTCATGTAAGGAAACTCCTTGCCATCCGTTCGATTAAATTCAATACAATTGACGAAGGAAAGTGGAAGGATAGGGTAGAACCTACAACTATTGGTCAACCTCACTTTATGACCGAGTTCGACGGTAACATTCCAGGTGAACGGGAGTGTTGTGGACTCGCGAATCTCAGAGCATAGGACAAATGTGGATCTAGTGATCCAACGAGGGCCGTTAGATCTTTGAGCCTTCATCATTCGGTGGTTTGTTGATTCAACACTCCGGATAATTGAGCCATTGTTGTAAAGGGTGAGGATCTCTAGGAGTCCTAAAGTCCAAAGTGGACATCAGTCGTAGATCTACAAGGGAGGAGAATCCCCGAGAGTTGTCTGATCAAGCATTAAGACTGACGAAGGAGAGAGGAAGGGTAGGTTAATACCTACACCCTCTAGTCAATATAAATTTATGACCGAGTTTGTCCAGTAACAATCTGGTTAAATGGGAGTATTGTGGAGTTGGTGAATCCTCTAGAGCACAAGAGTCTCAGAGCTCGAAATAACACCTTTTTGACCAACGCTTGATTCTAGCCCACGGTCACATGCAATTATGTCAATGTAAAAAAGGTTAGCGCCTACATATTTCACATGCCTAAATAAAAAGGTATTAAAAATTTTCTTGATTATTCCAAAGGATATCATTTACAATGATGTGAGGACAATCCTTATTAGTATTGACTATTTGTAATCAATAATTTCATTTTCTGATTAGTTCAACCTATTTTATATAAATTTATTAATCATAATGCATTCTAATATAATTCGAGTTAATATAAATTTTCTCTTAGATATATGTATAAATATATATACATTAGAGTTTGATTTACCTAATTGGTCCAAACACCATATATCAGAACAATGAATAAGTGTGAGATGCATAAATCACAAGGAAAAATTCTGACTTTCGCCAAAACTGAAGGATTATTCAATTATGGGTCTCAGTGAGAATATACAAGCTAAATAGAAAATTTCAACCATCAACACTCTAACCATTATACAGGTGGGTAAACATTCAAATAAATTAGGAAGGAAATCATTGAGATTAAAATCGTTACACCCTCAATTTTATTACCGAGGGAAAAAAATTTCTTTTAGAACATATCAACAGTCACCAGTAAATAATTCGATCCCTATGGAATCAAATATGTACATATACAATACTTAAATTTTTATTTTTAAAACAATTACTAAACATATATTCAATTGAACATCCATTAAATTAACATAGAAAGAACATCTATAAATCATCCATTAAATTAAACATAGAAAGAAAATCTATAAATTTAAACAAAGTAATATGTACTCACTTGTTTATATGCATTCAAATTTAATCAATTACCAATAAAACTCATAACAATTTGATTCACATAAATTCTTATATATCCATCAACTAGATAGCTCCTCCTCTAGCATTCCTAAATTACATTGATCATTACAATTCTATTATAATAAAGAACAACTGAAGATCAGAATACCGTGATACAAAGAAATTGAAGACTAATATTTGAACTTCGATTGACGTACTACGCAAAGCTTATCTCCTTCACTTGTTGATCGTGAGACTACACCGGTACCTCCTAGCCAACGCTAGGGGTACTCTTCTTCCCCCTTAGCCCCCCAAGCCGCAAAGGAGCAAGCACAAAAACCATAACACAATAGCTCCCAAGATTTCCTCGCAAGGAAGAGCTTCCACTCTTTCCACAAGCTTGGTATCCCAACTCTCACAAGTAAATCACAGTCAACAAAATTTTGGCAGCATAACAGTACTAAGGAAATTCAGATCATTTTCCCTTCTACACCATTTCTTTTATAGAATAATTCTCAATGAAACTTTTCCACATGCACAACTAATTCAATTTTAATAATTAAATTAAATGATTATTCACTCAACACATGTGTCACACTCTCCCAAAGTTGCACATGTAATTACCTTTTTATTTTTAATTAAAAAACCAATTTCTTTTACATTCCCCGATGTGATCCTATTTTTTCTCTTAGTTGTCCCTTAGTTCCCCAAATTCTCATTTAATGAGTGTCCCCTAACTAGATATTAGTTAGAGTTGGATGATGAATCTTCTTTTAGTTAGACTTAGTGGTAATTTGACTCAAGATGTTATTCTATGTGTACATCTATTCTCTCATGTTTTATTTATTTCTATTTTAAAAATCCCTTATATTATTTTCATGCACACATGTGCAATTTTCCCAACCTTTAAATTTTTTTCCCTCTTTTTCTAGAGTTTGATTTTATCTCAAATATTTTAACTTATTTCTCATTTTATTTAGTCCTTTATTTAAATTTAGACTTAGACTTAGTCTAGATTTAGGTTCAGACTCTGGTTATACTTCTAAGTTTATGATTTATTGATTAATTAATACTTTGTCCTATCAAGGTCTAAGCATTTTATTAATTTCTATGTCATCTAGATTTATTGACTCACATTTAATTCCACGATGTGCTCTTCAAGATGCACCTTCGTTCTCCAAGGGAGCCACTTGCCTTGACTGGTTTTGGAAGTTTGTCAGACCCTTGGAGTCAGCACTTCATTTGATCGAACTTGTGAGAGACTAATGGATTCTAAGGAATAATTATTTTGCCTTATTGCACACCCCTTATATTTCCTCATGAGCGACTGTATTAGTCTTCTCTCATGACATCGTGTACCTCTCAAACTAGGTAATCGTTAACCTACAGTTCAGATCATGGTAGGAGTGCTAGTAGGTTGCGACAAGGATGCTGCCACACCTCTCCCTCAAATTTATGGTTTCTGTGCATGACCCCTTTTCTCCTTATGTGTTTTGGATTAGCAAGCATCATCAAGCATGTATCCACTGACAAAAAAAGTTTCAATAATCCATATATATAAATCATACTATAGTCAATCATATATCTCATGTGCGTAAAATGAAATACTCGAAGAAAATACAATCCACTCCCTGACTCAATTTGGAGTCCAAGGAATTCCATTGATGCCATCAACATCCATAGCCTATCACGTGTCCTGTACACTCAGGAGAACTCGTGAATAATACCTGTCAATACATATACATTCGAAAGTGACAATTAATTACAATACATCATCAACATCATATAGAACTCATAATTGAAATGGTATCATAATGTACTATAGTCGGATCACTTGCACGCAAGTGTCCTCAAAGAATAAGTCAATATAAATGTGATCAATAGAATGGTATGTTACAAACTAAACTCTTCATGTTATATCCTACTCTAATTGATTCTACAAGAACAACTAGGGATAAGTAAAGTGAAATTTCCAATGAAGTCAATCCATTTGTTGTATTCCTACAATCATATATGCAATAGGAGTAAGTAACAAAAAATGTATGAGTAATAAATAATCAAAAGAAAAATCTAACTTACTATGTAAAACTATTTCTAATTGAAACAAAGAAATAAATGTTTTAACATGGAACCTCATTTGAAATGTATTTTCCAACCAAGTTTCAATTATGTCTTGAAAAATCATTGTGAAATTGTTGGAATGGAAACATTATTGGAAAAGTAATTTGGTAGAGAAAAGTTAGTACTATTTACAACTGGAAAATAATTTACATTATTGTTACAAGACAAAAATGAATTATTTGGAAGAATTTCTTTTACACAAGTATTAGCTGAAATAACATGATGAGTATTAGAACTAGCATCTACTTGTCTTAAAAATTCAAGATCATGACAAGGAATGAGAACTTGAGTGATATCATTAGAATCATAAACAGGTATGGTGTTTTCTTCTTGAAAATTGAAATCATTATGAGAATATTCAAGTTGAGGTTGAATAGTAGTATGATCAGTGAAAGAATACCCTACATCTTGAAATATAGATTGATTAAAAACACAAGGACCTGACATAACCATCACTCGGGGGTGAAGTGCTTCAATATTTTCAATCTCCACATGTTCATCATAAATGAATTCATTTTCTTCTCTTATAAAACATAAACTTGAACTGGAAAATTGATCAATTATACATGTATGAGATCCAAGGGAAAGTTCTTTAAAATGATTATTTTTCATTTTTTTATTCTGATCTTGATTTATGGATACTTGAAAATTATTCTGATGTATACTAATTCCTTCGTTTTTTTGGAAAGGAGTAAAATATGAAGGGACTAGTTCTTGAAATGAATGATCACTACTTGGAAAAGAGCCATCAAATAAGTCAATGTATGATGAAGAATGATTGTTCGAACATATGTGATTGAAAGCGTCTTTATGAAGATAATCATTATTATTAGTAGTATTTGAGGTTTGAGTAATTGATTCATCATTATCCTCCTCATCATAAATAACCAATATATCGTAATCAAAATTAGTTTCAGGAATATAATCAATTTGATCTAATATATCTATTCTTTCTTGAAATTGATTATCAACATGTTCCGAACTATTTATTAGAACATGTTTATTAATATCATCAATTGTCTCAAAAGAATCATTTGTAACATCTATTGCAGTATGTACACTTAGAAAAGAAAAGTTTCCAGGTTCATTAAAGTCATTGTGTATACAATGAAGAGAACATAAATGAATAAACCATTGAGCTAAATCTTTGCCAGAAGGTTTATCATCAACATAAAATTTAAAAGTGATTAATTTGAATCTAATATGAAAATCAATATCAAAGTCATCTTCTAGTTTTCGTAAGTTTTCAAGTTCTGTACATGTTTCATCATAATCATAATAATCTTGAAATGTATAAACAAACTCACTTACAAACTGATGCCATGTATGCATATAGGAATCTATAAATGATTTTCACCATTTATTGGCTTGTCCTATAAATGTAAGAGTAAAAATCCTACATAGAATGCCATTGTCAATATCATAAAAAGAAGAATTTGTAAAATTTTGAATAAATTGCAAAAATGATCATATGCAGAAATGTTTCTCTTACCATTGAATTTTACCTTCAACAAATACTTTACTACCTTTGTTGGAGTTTTGCAGGATGCTTGACCAAATACGCAACTCCAAAAAGGAAGTTTAGGAGCCAATAAAAAGAAATGAAATAATTAAAAACAGTAGCTCAAACAAGAATCAAATTATTATGCACACTCGTTGATGGCCCTCCTTCTAGTGGCAAAAATGTTGATGGAAAAAAATGACCATGTTCAACATCATAGGGAGATCACTTGGTCATGGTACCAATTAGACCCTTATCCATTTAAATGGTGATTCTAACTGGTTCTATGGGTCTCCAGTTACCCTTGTCCTAAGACTAGCCTAATCTAATGTTAATCTAATATGGACTATTTTATATATATACAAAGTTATATACACAACCTTCTATCCGCTAATGTATATTGTTACTTGTGTTTATGAGTAGACAGAAGGAAATGGATTAATCTGTTGCAAAATACTTGCAAGAAAGAAACCCTAAGGCTGACACGAGGGCTCAACTACGCCACAATGGATTTATCTCATGTGAAAGGAGACTTTATGGACTTAAATGCAAATGGAACTTTAATCTACGATGCAATTTAACAAAAAGAGAAACCTATATTAATCAGGAGAAGGATAGCCTTACTCATAATCAAGAGAAAGAATATATAATAAGAAGAGGGGATTACTGTAATTGTAATTAGGGTTAATATGGACCTACAAATCATCAAAATAGTTCAAGGATTTATAGGTTGGTTCAAGAAAATACACAATGAAATAATTATGATAAATAGTTATCAAAAAACTCATGTATATGCCCAAATATAGTCATGCAAAATGAATTCATTGTGAGATTTATATTGAACTAATGAAATAGTTCATTTTAATCCAATACAAAGGGAAATCAAGAAAAGTTTGAAAATGATAAATAAATAGTTATTAATCACTACAAACTAATCTCCATGAAATCATAATCAATCTTGGTTCAAATCATGTGCAACCATGCAAAGATAGCTTTAAAAAAAACATTCACCAACATAAAACAAATGAAATCAACAATAATTCTAATATAAATTAACAATACACAAATGAAACATAATTCAAACCAAAATTAAAAACAATCATCAAAGAAATAAGTTTGCAAATCAAATACAATGGTGTAATGAAATGAAAACTTCTTATTATTAGCTCCAAAAGTTCTCATATAGTCCTATTCAGTGTCATATATGGAACCCCTATTACACAAGAATAATCATAGTTTCATATGCTATTTTCCACCCAGGTTGAATCCCTCTTGAGTCTATCAAAACTTCCTCAAGAATCAGCTATAGAATTCGGAACAGAATCAACTACAAAATTTGCAAAATGTTAATTTTGGACAAAAACCGCCTAGAAAATGCATCATATCTCCCAATTGGTTCAACCTGTTTGAAAATCCTCTTAGTATAAGGTAAATGGACATGCTTATGAGGTGGGTTTCAATCGTTTGAATGTATTCATCATTGATTGCCTGAAAATTGACCTAAAAAAATGCTTCCTGTGAGTCAGCATAACAACAAATCTGGTCTGCCTCCTTCCTAATAAGATTTATCCCAAACGGTTGATTTTCTAGGTGAATAATTTTACTATAAAGCAATTGACCATGTTTATGAAGTGGGTTTTCAACCGTTTCGCCAGATTCCTCTTGGTTCTTAAAATCTATGTTTTGAGTTAGCCTATTGAAATTTACCTAAAATCTAATCCGACTCACTCATATCATGATTTCTCCAAATATATTAACTTTTTGATAAAATCCTATTGATTGTAAGTAAAGTGGACTTTTTTGGAAGTGGGTTTCAAACCATTTCCTCAAATTATTCATCGTTAGGTCGAGATTGGATCTACAAAATCACCTCCTGAAGATTGAGATGTTTCCAATTAGGGAAACTCCATGTCACTCTGATCATGATTTCTCCAAATATGTTCACTTTATGAGGAAATCCTTTGGGTTTTAAGTAAAGAGACCCATTTTGGAAGTGGGTTTTCAACCGTTTGTATATAGTATTCACCATTTCTTTAGGAAGAAAAATGAAAGATCACCTCCTGAAACTAATGTGAATTTTCAATTTGATCTTTCACAAGCATTAGTCTTATAGAGATGAAAAATCTCACCTGAAAGATATATTTGGAAACTAAAGTTGAAGTGCATATCTATCATAGACACTTGTAACAAAAATAAATTAAATATATTAAAAGATGAACTACAAGATCTCCAAATATGAATTAACCAAATTTAATAAAATCAAATCAGATTGATATCACACATTCTAGATAAAGAATAAATGTATAAGTTAACTAGACATTATGTTTTGAAATTGACGATATTATGCAAATTTGAGGAAATTAACTCCAAAATAATTAATAATCACTCAATTGTTGGCAAATATTAACCAACCAATTAAACCATATTTTAGAATCACATGTTAATTATTGAATGATAAAAATATTTCTTGTAATCTTGTTTTAGAACAAAGTGAATGTGAGGAATTCACATTAAAACTACTTCCAATAATTAACCAAGCTATTTTGATTTAATAATGTCCAATGAAAACCAATCCAATCACCTAAATGATAAAATATTTACATAACTATTTATGAAAATCAAACCAAACCAATCATGTCAAGAGGAAGATGATGAGAATGTCAAAAGGACAAACAAGAGATAAAAAAAACTAGAAATATAAAACCAAAAACAAATCAAGGTGAGATTACCAAAATTAATAAGGGGACCCCTTTAATTTTTGAGAAAATTATGGGGGGTGTTGTGGCCACAACACCTGCATAGTGCCACATTTGACAAAAACTCAAGAAAATTAGTTATTTAGAAAGTCAATGCAAAAAATAAGAATATTCAAGGAAAATGGAACTCAAAACTCGACTTTAATGGAGTTCCATCCTCCAAAATTGTAAAAATTCATGAAACTATAGGAGAAGCCTTAAAAATGTCCATTGGAGATATAGAGAATGCAAGTTTCATTTTAAAGGATATAATTAAAGAATTAGAAAATACTTTAATTCCCTCACCACTATTCTCCCGTCCAATTGCCACCATACAACCTTTGAGAAGTCTTGAGGGTAGATCAGTATCAAGTTCAAGACTAAAAGGAACATCAAGTCTACTTACTTCCATTATGAGGCATGTCAAAGAAAATATCCAAAAGAGAATGTCACCGATTCTTGAAACATGGGAATTGTCAACAAGTTTTGTTTCCTTAGGCTCAAGAATGAAACATTTTAGGAAATATCTTCAAGTTGATCTTGAAAAAGATGAACAATTTTAGAAAGGGGTCATTTCTACTTTTGTTGCAAAAGTTTCAAGTCTTAGCGAGTTCTGGAGAAAAGAAGAGGATTTGCCTTTGAAAATCCATATAAAACAACTCAAGGCATGTTGGTTAAAGAGATTAAATAATTGAAAATAAATTATATCTGAGTGTGATGCTACAAGTGTGAAAAGATGAGAGTTATATCTCAAATTACTAGAGATGTGGAGGATCCACACTTAATATCGAATTCCATACTCGTGTTAAAAGAACAAGTGGAGGAGAAGTTGGAATCATTAAATATTACATCAAATGAGAAGTTCAATAAATTGACCAAATATTTAGAAACAAAGTTTGAAATTTGGTTGGTCATTTATGTGAATAAAAACAATGACATTGAGGACACCCTTCATCAACTTTTGATGGATTTCAAATATTTGGAAAATTCATTATTTAATATTAAAGTAAGGCAAGAAATAACCATGGCTCCAATGAGAGAATAGATCGAGAATTAGTTAAAGAAATCCTTAGCTAAAATAATTGAATAAGATCAAGAAGAAGCAGTTGTAACTAGTCAGTTAGTTCCATCAAAGGAAAATATAATAGACACACTTGCAGTAGATAAAGAAGGAGAGATTCCATCGCAATAAGTAAAGCGTTCACCTTTCATAATTTCTTATCATTCATAGTTATCATTCAGAAATTGTCCAGTTGTGTCTTTTCATTCTTCGAGAACCCATAACTGATATCTTGTCATTTTCCTCTTCTTCTTCCAGGGCCAGACATATCTTTCAAAGGTCAACGAGAGCCCCATCCCAGTCCATTTGGATGAACACTATATTTTAATTTATATTTCATTGTAAAACAATATTTTTATTTTTTAACTCTCAGAGAACTATTTCGGGGTGAAATGTTAATGATTTCTTAGACTTTGAATTTTTGAAGTGTGCTTATGATATTCTCTTCTAGATTTAAATGATATGCTATTTTAAAGTTATCTGCATTATGGACTTATAATTTTATGTCTTGTGAATGTGACCAAATCTTATTTATATTGTGTGGATGTGAGGAATGCATTATTTTTCATATGATGGTTTCCCTATTTCTGTATAATATTGTACATATATTATATTTCATATTTTAAAAGATTCCTGATCCTCTGAGGAAATTTTCTTTGTGAATGTACTTTTGTATTTTAAATTATATTTTCATAATTTATTTCAAGCAATAACATAGGAGTACCACCTCTATAATTATGCAGAGGGATTTCATCCTTGTGAGGTTGTTGTTTGGATTTTGACAAATCTGAACATAAAAAAAATTGGAAACAAAACTGGGGAGAACAAAAGGTTGGTTTCACAGACAAGAAATTTAATGACTCAACCAGAACCTAATCAACCTTAGTTACGAGTCAGACTTAGAAATAAAGGAAGTTTTATGCATCAATTGTATTATTTGGTGTTGAAAACAACAAAAAGTAGAGAAGAGCTTAAAATATATTGGGAAACCCTTGCTCGGGAGGAAGAAAAAGATCATATAGAATTAGGGCGAAGAATATGGTTGTGAATTCAAGAAAAATCAGAACCTTATAAAGGTCCATTAATAAGAAGTAAGAGTAAGAAACTTCAGCTTCATGAAGTTGGTGAAACTTTCAAATAAGAAATAATAAGAACCATAATCATGGGTGATTGAGAAGAAAGAAATAAGATTCCTAAGAATCAAGAAGAAAGAAATGAAAGACAAAGAGTTCTAATAATAAGGGCTAGGTCTAGCCTGCTTAATATACATGGAGAAAAACATACAGTACAGACCCTCCCTCAAGGAGTTCTACTAGTTTTTTTAGGAGATAGAATCATGGATCTAGTGACACATGGATTAATTTCTATGTGTTTGTGATATCCATTTAATTGAACATGATGATGTGATAGTCAAAGTATTTATGTAGACCTTGATAGGTCTAGCTTATGAATGGTACATTTCTCTCCCAACTCAGTCAATTAGATCATTTGATGGCCTAGAAAATATGTTGATTACCATGTATGCAACTACTGTTGCATACCATACTCTATTCACTTAGTTTACTCAATCCTTCTCAAGAAAGGAGAAAGAATAATAGATTCCAATCTATTATTCTTTAAGACTCTAAATCAAGTCCCAAAGGATCAATGGCCTAATGATATTTATATATTTGGGTGTTATAAGAATGCAATTCCCACAAACGTGAATTATGCAATCATATATTCACAAATAAATGATTTACATGGAGCCATCTAGAAGGTAACACATATGGAAGAGATTATGATGGAGACCAATGATGATCTTGAGATCATCCTTGAGAAAATACAAAGACAAATGAATATTCTTTCCATATCACATCAAGGACCATCTACTTCAATAAATTTTGAAAATTGAGGAACTGGTGGAGGGATCCTCCAGGGGGTTCCCCTTAATGTCAGAAATGATCCAACAACTTCTCAGGAAACAAGGAATAAAATATAAATGTCTTGAATGAGTAGAACCATTAGAAGATGCATAATGAGATTACTAGGATGAAAAGAGACAAAAAATATGTCCCACCAAATCAAAATAAAAGATTTCTATTACAAGATCAAAGAGTAAGAAATGATAGAAATGAAGAACATATACCGAGGACACCAAAAGTGCCAAATCCTGATGTTGTGGTATTAAAAGAAATTGTGGAAGAAGAAAGCCTTGAAAATTTTGATCAAGAAACATACATCACCCCAGATGAAATTTTAGAGTCAGTACAAATGGATGAAGGCACATCATATTTTTACATTTTGATGAATAAGAAGATCATAATTATTCACAAGATAATATTTTCAAGACTAGAGCACAAGTGAATAAATTCAAGACAAAGGAAGCTCCTAAAAAAGAAAAAGTGAAAAAAATATTGCAGAACCAACAAAGCAACAAACAATTTTTAGTTAGGGAAAGACTCCACTACAAATGAATTATAATCTAATTGATGACCTAGCCAAAATCATAATTACCTTTCCCTTTATGGAGGTGGTGAAGATACCACAACAAAGATAAATTGTTTTGAAGATACTTGATGATTCAAATAAAATCATAGAATCTATTGTCATGAATACCATGAAGTAACAAAATGTTTCATCAGTAAGGCCATAGGGTAAAGTCCCACCATTCTACATATCCATAGAAAATCATGACTTTACATTACATAATTTTTTGGTTGATAGTGGAGCTATCAACAATATCATGCCTCTATCAGTCATAGAAGCGTTGGGAATGGGATGTACACAATACTATGAGACTAGGGAACATATATATGCCATTCATTCAAGAAAGGTCCCAACCTATGGTGAAATAAAAGATTTATGTGCATGGATAAGTGTAGAACCTCACATCAAAATAATTTTTACTATTATAGTTGTGGATTTTCCTCCAACATATGGTGTATTAGGAAGGGATTGGTGTTCATTAATTGGAGGATATATTATGAATGATGGAAGTTACATGATTTTGCATTAAAAAAATTGGAACAATGGTTAGAGTCCCTCGAGAAACTAGAAATCCAATATCATTTAAGAAGAAGGAGAATGAAGTAATGCAAAATTATATTGATGCTGGAATCATAAATTATGTTTTTCTCAGTCCAGAACAAATAAACCCTCTTAAACAAGATGAAGCAATTGATTTTCAGGGTTTCTAAAAGATGTCATTTGATGGTGCCTATTCGAAATCTGGAAGTGGAGTAGAGATCGTTTTTAAAATCCCTCATTCTGGTATATATCCACATGCCATGGTATTGGAGTTTCCATGTACCATTAACAAAGCATAATATGAACCATTAATACAAGGAATGATTCTTTCACTTCAGATGAGAGTAGATAATATAGTGGTAACTGGTGACTTAGAATTGGTTATAAACCATGTCAAAAAGAAATATAGAATCAAGAAAGAAAAGATAAAACATTATGCAAAAAGAGAATGTGAAGTCATGGAATCTTTTAACCCATTTAATATCTCTTTCATTCCTCAAGATAAGAATCAAAATGATGACTCATTGGCAGTGGCTGCATCTCTTTTCAACCCAGATAATTCCCAAAATCAGACTACATTTCATGTTAAAGGGATGTTCATGCCTTCAATACCTGATAATCAAGACTTCCTGCAAGTCTTCTAAAATGATGAACATGTTGCTGATTTTTTCACCAATTCTGATTCAACAATTCCAAACGATCATCCTAAAATACTTGGTGATCAGATTATGGCAGCTTTCTCAAAAGATTGTGTCAGTTTGGAATCTCTTTTTACAAGGTATAATTAAAAAAAAAATCCATATCTAAAAGAAGAAGTATCGGTTGAGAAATTTAAAGAGACACAAAAGGTCAACATCGGTATGCATGATTCTCCCAAGTATATAAATCTTGATACCAATTATACAATTGAAGAAATTGGTCAATAATTCAAGGAATTTCACGATATTTTTTCCTGGACTTTGATGATTTGAAGGAATATTATAAGTTTATTTTTCAACACATTATACCACTTAAAGAATTATCATAGCCTATGAAGCAAAAATTAAGAATAATAAATCCCAAGTTGAATCCTTTAATAAAAATGGAATTGAAAATTTTGAAGAAGGATAGAATAATTTTTCTAATCAAACATTCAGAATAACTCTCAAATCCTGTTATAGTCAAAAAAAAGAGTGGGGAAATTCGTCTTTCTTTCGACTTTATAGATCTAAATAGAACAAGCATCAAATATAATTACCCACTCCCTAACATGGAGATGTTTTTACAACAAGTTACTAGTTTTTCCTTATTGTCTATGTTGGATAGTTTTTCTGGATATAACCAGGTCATGTACTTGTTGCTAGGGATGATAGACCCAATATTGCTTTTGTTACACCATGAAAAACTTATGCTTATGTTTGCATGTCTTTTGGGTTGAAAAACACTGGGGAAACCTTCCAAAGGGAAATTGATCATGCTTTCAAAGACTTGATCGGGACGTTTATGGAAGAATATCAATATGATTTGACTATTCATTCAAAATTAAGAGAAGAGCATATCAAACATCTCAGAGAATTTTTTGAACATTACAGATTGTATGGCATACCTTTGAATCCTAAGAAATTTCTATTTGCAGTGTCAGAAGGAAAACTTGTGGGTCATATAGTGATTAAAGAAGGTATACATATAAATCCAGAAATAATCAAGGCCATTAATGATCCAAGTCCTCCAATATCTAAGAAGGGAGTACAATCTTTCTTCAGGAAGACAAACTTTGTGAGAATATTCACTCTAGAATATGCTACAATTGTGAAGCCAATCAACATATTGTTGAAGAAAGACCAAAAATTTGAATGGACTGCAGAGATTCAAACAACATTTACAAAAATAAAGCATGAAATTACTACTACTCCAGTCCTTGTTAGCCCAAACTTTGATAAGTATTTCATATTATATTCATTTGCTTTAGGAGAAACTATTGCTTCCATATTAACACAAATAAATTCAAAGGGAGAAGAATTACCAAATTTTTTTATGAGAAACACATTGCATGATTATGAACTAAGATACTCAGAGATAGAAAAGTAAGCCCTCTATCTAGTTAAAGCAATACCACATTTCAAGACATATTTTATCATCTCATGTGATAGCTTATTTCTAGACCTCTCTAGTAAAGGTGTTGCTTAATCAACAACTTCAAGAAGGAAAATGGGAAAATTGACTTGCTAAAATCCAATATTATAATATTGAGATCAAGTCTCTAAAGGCATTCAAGGGACAAGGATTATGTAAGTTAATGACATGAATTGATGTAGTGAACTCAGATATATTTATTTCATCAGGGTCATTATTGTTGACATCTGAATGGTATAAAAAAATAATATTGTATTTGAAGTCTGGTCAGTTTCCCATTGGTATGTCTTCAAAAAGAAAGAAGATCATTGAAAATGAAGGCCGGTCAAGATGTATTAGTTGTTGAAGTTTTGTTTTGGAGAAATTTTGATGAAATATTATTAAGATGTATCAATTTCACAAAGGCTCAAAAGGTTCTACAAGAGTTTCATGAAGGTGTTTGTGGTGGATACTTTTCACCTACAACAACCACCCACAGGATCATGAGAGAAGGATATTATTGACCCACCATATTTAAATATTCTTATTCAATGATAAAAAAATGCATTTCTTGTCAAACAATTTCAGGAAAGATGAAGAAAACAACAATGTCATTACAACCTATAACAATAAAAGAGACTTTTACACAATTGGGTTTGGATGTTATTGGACCAATCAATTCAAAATCCAACAAAATTCACTCATATATTATTACTGCAACTGATTATTTCAACAAATGGAAAGAAGTTGTAGCTCTGAAAAAGGTTGATTCTAAATAATTGATCACCTTCCTCAAAGATAATATTTTGTCAAGATTTGGAGTTCTGGAAAAATTTATAACTGATAATGCTTCAATCTTCATTGGTTCAAAATTCACAAAGTATTATGGGGAATACAGTATCATCATGGAACAATCATCAAATTACCATCCCCTAGGGAATGGTTTGGCTGAGTCCACCAATAAAACATTGATCCATAGTCTCAAAAAGACGATTACTGTAAGTTAGAGGAATTGACATATAAAATTGATTGATGCATTATCGGCCAGTAGACTTACACCAAAATACAGTACATGATTGTCATCATATACTCTAGTATATGGAAAGCAAGAAAAAATGCATATTCATTTGGAATTGAATGCCCTAACTTATGTTGTGAATACAAAATATGTTTAACAAGTCCCCCCCCTACAAATAAGGTATTATTAGTTGATACATTTGGAAGAAAAACAAAGTGAGGAATCAATAAACATGAGTCAAAGACAATAAACAATCAAAATACATTTTTATCAAAGTGCATGAACAAAGGATTTTCAAAAGGGTAAGTTGGTGTTGTTATGGAACAAGGAAAAAGAAAAACCATCCCTACATAAAAAGTTTGAAGCTCTTTTGATTGGTCCTTATATGATTGAAAAAATTCTTGGGTACGAATATTACTGGTTAATTGACATGAAAGACACATTCTAGATGTTTCCAATCAATGGGAAACACCTTAAAATATTTTTCTCCTAAAAAAATCTCAATCACAATCTATATATAGTCTTCCTTTCTTGTGCATATTTCTTAAAGTTTTTTTTTGTTTTTTGTTTTCTCAGATTGACTCCATTGCGCAATGACCATGATTATGGATTCTCAGCAACCCACCGGGGGTTAATGTCCCACAGTTGGAGCCAATTGTTGATATTCAAATGTGATCAATATTGTGCAACCTCTCTTGTAAATTATTTTCAAATTATTCCCCATACTTAGAAAAACTTTTAGGTTCTTGTGGGTCTGTAATTCATTTATCTAGCCTTTTTCAAACTTTATTGATCCACATAATATACCATAGAATTATGTGGCCCGCATCTTGCACCTATACTGATTTTTTTTTAAAACAAATGACTTACCACGGGTCTAGAGTACTTCCCCAATCGTCTCATCCATACCTGGGACCCCACCATCCCAAACCACTTTTAGTACTTTGTCTTAATACTTATTTTTTTCTCAAGTCTTACTTTCGTGGGTCTGTGATGATTTTATGGATTCCATATAATATACTATGAACCCGCGACCCTGCCATCCCGTTCCTCCATATTTCCGCTACCCCATAATATTTCTACTCCATCGTGCTCTTACCCTGCCATTCCATTACCCCACTGTTCTATCATATTTATTGTCTGCCTCCCCATGGAATTCTATGTCTTGTCTTTTCACATTCCTCAATGCACATTTAATACATATCTCCCATAAATGAATAAAATTGGTTGAGTGTTAAAAAAAATTATTGTTTTCTTTTTGTTTCACGCTTGCACGTGTCCTTCTTAACATTGGGGAGTTTAGAACCAGGTTTAATCTAGAGTTGACTAGCAAAAACTGCATAGCATCGACACATCAATCTTCGACCAAGGCTGAGGAAGGTCTCACCCAAGAGGCAGAGAACTTCACAGATATCGTAAGGTCTCGTGATAGGGATGAAGGCTAAAAACACAAATATCCATCAGGGTTGGCATTCATCCAACTCATATCTGACAAGTTATTAGGACTAAGAAGTAAAACAATACACACACATATCTGAATTATACATGATAGACATAGAATAGATCAGAATTGTCACATCTTTATTACCAGAGTCATTCCATTAAAACAGAGGAATACATTAAGCATAATATATATGGAAACCACATAAATTCATATCTTCTCTTCTATAAATTCTAGAAATACAACACACTACACAATGTGCATTCTATCAATACTTTAGACATATGACAGGCTCATGAATATATCCAGAAGTACCACAATATTACAACAAGATCAGAGTGAGCTCGATACAATCAACTCAATGAGTCTCATCTAGACATCTAGCTAGCCCCATTTTTTATATCATTGCTTCCTTTTGTATATTTATTTGCTCTAGAGCTTTGTCTCTTTCTTCTCTTCTCCACTCATTCTATTGAAAAAATTGCCTCACACGCTAATAGTACTTTCCTGTAGTCCATGAAGCCTTCAAGAATCAGATAAATCTTAATTTCCCTACTAGTTCATATTTTTCCAGTTCTACAATCACTTGTGCTACTAATAATAATCATTCGAGAATATTTATCAATTATTCTTTTCTTTATTCCGACGTGCGTCTTCTTGATTTCTGGTGCGCATCAAAACTGAGACCGACGTAGATTCAATAATATTTTAGGACTATTGTACACTATAAAAAATTGGTCTGATGCACACTCCTTGTCATTCTTCGTGCATTACCTTAGGTGCGTGAAAAACTTTGGAATGAGAGCACACAACTTTGTTTATGTGTATGTGCAAAATCAACCCAAAACTTTGGGTGCCAATAGTTATTAATGGTGATCTTCTTAAGAAAACTTCTCAATAATTTTAATATTAATTTGCATTAACGATTATTGAGTCAAGAGCTGCGGAGAATATTAAGATAAACATGTGTATTTTGATAATAAAATTTTGAAAAGAAATGTACATTTATCTATCACCTTGAATAAGTATGACAACTTGGAGAAAGGAACAATTTTGTGGAGATACTATCAACCTAATTGGATGAGAAGACCACGTATTTCAATGTTCACGGGAATACATGTATTAATCTTCATTATCACTTCCAAAGAAGAGTTGAAACAATATTTATATGTTAGGAATTGCATTGGAAGGTTGTGTTCCAGAAGTCTACGATTTCAAGGAGTTGATTTCGTGGTGCATTGATAATTTTGACAAGAATTAGAGAATTATTTAGTTATAAGGGTAATCTCCTATTTCTTTATCCCCTTCATTTTTTAAGAGGATGCTCAGACTCCCAGAGCCAATGATGGATTTCAAAAGTGCTGAGGCCTAATACTTTTTGAAGACAAGAATGGAGGATTTGAGCTTCTACAAGGATATCTTGAAGACCCAACAATTTTTCCAGGGGACTTTTCAATCATTCAGGTGAGTTCATTAAAAAATCCATATCGATAAATGGTGTGGTTATTTGCTAGATTAGTTAGACAAGAGTATAAAACTACTATTCCCAGGTTCTCTCTGTATATATTGTACTTTTCAATTCATGAAAAATAGCGTTTCACTAGGAAAGGACTATTTCTAGAGAATTATTGTTTCAGTTGGGAAATTTCAGAAAGAGTAAAATTTTTTACATGTCCTTATACTTAATTTTGTCCAATAAATATTGTCAAGAATTCAAAGGATTTATTTTGGATAAGAAGGTCAATTGTAAATTCGACCCTGTCCAAATGTGGTATCCCTCACTTTGGAAACATAAATCCACATACTGTTTATATGAATTAAACAATGTATTCATCTCATCTTTTAAAAATCTTATTCATGGACCAAGTGGATCTAGATTGTCTCTGGAAGCAACATCCTTATTATATAAGAGAGGAAGTTTTTAAGCCATGGAGAATTTCAGTTTTATGAGGCTCTACTTCTCTCATGAGAAACCCTAATACTTTCCATATTATGCTTTTGATAAAATATTTTATGTTTAAATATGTAAGCAGTATAAATTTTGGGCCCATTTCTTTAACGAGAAAAGTAAAAGATAGTTCATCCTGATACCATGGAAAATTACGGAGTTAATGGTAAAAAGAATTACACACCTCGATGAATTCTCAATTCAGTTTGATCAGTTCAATCTCAAGAAGGAAAATGAAGTCAAGGGTTTTGACCCTAGTCATTTATTTATGAAACACGTGACTTTTGTAGGGTACAATGTATCAATTATCAACACATTCTTGTTTGGAGAAGAAGAGGGTGACAACAAAATCCCCCAAGCGTTACATTTTGAGAAAAGGAAAGAAGATATAAAAAAAATCATCAATACAATTGATCAACATAGATAGTGAGGAAGAGTTGTGAATGAGAGAATTTCACGGTCTCCTCATGTTTCTCAAAGAAATGGCCCACCCAAAGGAAAAACCAAGTATATAGTTCAAGAGAAAAGGAAGACCTCAATAGATAATTCTAATGATGGAGGTGAACAAAACCCTCCTAAGGGAAATCTAGAAAGTCCACACAAACTCCTATTCACTAGAAAGAGGAAAAGAGTAACAAATAAAGATAGATAAAGTGAGGGCATACCTGAAGAGGAAATCGTTCTGGAAGACATGGAGATCGATGAAAATATTGAATATATTGAATTTCCAGGTGAAGAACAAAGGATACAAGAGAGTAGAAAAATTGCAACAAAATTGGCCCCTAGAGCCAAACACATTAGAAGAGGAACCTTTGAACCTACATAGTGCCACATTTGACAAAAACTCAAGAAAATTAGTTATTGAGAAAATTAATGCAAAAATAATAAGATTCAAGGAAAACGGAACTCATAACTCGAATTTAATGGAGTTTCACCCTCCAAAATTGTAAAAATTCATGAAGCTACAGGAGAATCCATAAAAATGTCAATTGGAGATATAGAGATAAATAAATTCCATTTTAAAGGATAGAATTAAAGAATTAGAAAATTCTTGAATTCCCCCATCATTATTCACTAGTCCAAGTGCCACCATACAACCTTTGAGAAGTCCTTAGGGAATATTGGAATCAATTTCAAGACTAAAAGGAACATCAAGTCTACTTGCTTCCATTAGGAGGTATGTCAGAGAAAATATCCAAAAGAGAATGCCCCTGATTCTCAAAACATGGGAATTGGAAAAAAGTTTCATTTCCTTAGGCTCAAGAATGACAAATTTTAGGCAATATCTTCAAGCTAATCTTGAAAATGATGAACAATTTTACAAAGGGGAAATTTCTACTTTTGTTGCAAAAGTTTCAAGTCTTAGAGAGTTCCAGAGAAAAGAAGAGGATTTTCCTTCGACAATCTACATAAAACAATTCAATACATATTGGTTAAAGAGAATAGATAATTTAAAATAAATGTTAGCCAAGTGTGATGCTATAAATGTGAAAGACGAGAATTATATCTGAAATTAATTGAATTGGATTTAACTAGGTCAACTAGATATGTGGAGGACCCACACTTAATATTGAATTCCATACTCATGTCAAAAGAACAAGTGGAGGAGAAGTCAAACTCATTAAAGATTGCATCAACTGAGAAGTTCAATAGATTGGCTGAATATTTAGAAATAGAGGTTGAAAGTTGGTTGGTTATTTATGTGAATAAAAACGAAGACATTGAGGACACCCTTCATCCACTTTCGATGGATTTCAAAGATATGTAAAATTCATTATTCAATATTAAAGTAAGGAAATAAATAACCATGGCACCAATGAGAGAATACATCAAGAATTGGTATTACATTTTCTCTAATATTTCCTCCACCCCCACCCTCATTTAAAGAAAGACTTAATTAAAATACTTAATTAGATCAATAAGAAGCAATTGTAACCAATAAGTTAGTTCCAACGAAGGAGAATATAAAAGACACACTAGTAGGTAGATAAAGAAGGAGAGTTTCCATCATAGTAAGTAAATCAGTCATCTTTCATAATTTCTTATCCTTCATACTTCTCGTTCAGAAATCATCTAGTTGTGTATTTTCATTATTTGAGAACCCGTAACCGATATTTGATCATTTTCCTCTTCTTCTTCCACGTCCATATCTATCTTTCAAAGGTCTATGGGAACCCCATCCCGATCCATTTGGACAAACACTATATTTTAATTTTTATTTCATTGTAAAACCATAATTTTATTTTTTAACTCCCAGAGAACTATTTCAGGGTGCAGCTTTAATGATTTCTCAGAATTCAAATTTCTGGGTATGATATTTTTGAAGTGTGGCGATCATATTCTCTTCCAGATTTAAATGATATACTCTTTTAAATTTCTCTTCATTGTGGAGTTATATTTTTCTGTCTTGTGAATGTGACCAAATCTTATTTATATTGTCATGGATACGAGGAATGTGTTATTTTTCACATGATGGTTTCTCTATTTCTATATAATATTGTATAGATATTATATTTGATTCTTTAAAATATTCTCGTTCCTTCTCTTATGAAATTATCTTTGTGAATATACTTTTATATTTTAAATTGTATTTTCATAATTTATTTCAAGCAATAATAGAGGAGTACCACCTCTATAAAAATGCAGGAAGATTTCATCCTCATGAGATTGTTGTTTGGATTTTGAGCAATCTGAACATCAACAAGATGTTGGTTGGATTTTGACCAATATGACCAATATTGATGCTTGTCTAACCAATCCATGCCAATTAAGAAATCATATGAACCAAGTAGTATGATGTTCAAATTTTACTTACTATTGACTCCATTCGTGTTTACTCGATAATCCTTAACAATTTCATTGATTTGCTTCTTGGTTCTAGTGGCTAGCTAAACCAACCTAGACTTTTCATGCTCACATCTCTTCAATTTAAACCTTTCAACTATTTTTGGATCTATGTAGCTATGGCTAGATCCATAATCAATCAAAACAACTATGGGATGACTACCAATCTTACCTTCTATATCAATCATGTGGGATTGGTAGTATGCCTCTTTGTTGTCCATGACTGTAGAAATATTTGGCATGTTATTTCACTATATCACATTCCTCAATTTTATGCATAGTCCTCATCCTATCTCCCTTGTGAGGATAGTCCTTATACAAGTGGTATCCTTCATACCCCCAACACTTTATGGGATGTTATATTGGCCTTTTCCCTAAGGAATATGTCATTTTATGTTCACCTTGTGTTGGCTTCCCTTGCTAATATGCTTGAGATATTTCTGATGAAAGATGGATTGAATCCTTTCTTTCTCCGATCCATCTTGCCTCTATTCTTATCATCCCAATCCTTTTAAAAAGTTGGCCTCCTTTGTTCTTCTCATACAAATACTTATCCTTTCTCATGGGTTCTTCCAAATTTGTAGGCTCATAAAATTGAATTTTATCTTTCTAAAATGATGGAAAACCACTCAAGAAAATTTTTATTTTCACCTTCTTGTCCCTAATGAATTCCTTGTACCTCATAATCTCCAGTAAATTCTTCTCATATTCCACCATAGTCATATTTCCTAGCTTGATCGCATATAATTCTTGCATATTATTATCATAATAATGATATGATAGGTACTACTATTGGAAATATCTCTTAAACCGCCCTGAGGAAATTCTCTTTTCATCAATATTCTTGACATGCTTTAGCTGGTCCCACCACACAAAATAATTTCCATGAAGTTGATATATGGCAACCCTTTCCTCCAGGTTTGATGAATAATCATGAAACTAGAAATATTTTCTCATGCCCAACAACTAGGCTTCTCCCTTCATATGCTCTCCATCAAATGATAGTGTCTTGAGCTTCCTAATATCTCCCTGCAATATATTTGACTCAAGCCTCCTTCTCTAATATCTGACAGAGGACACACTGGGGATAATTATAACCCTAAATGTGCATTTTATCTTTTGGTTGAGTGTCTTGGTGAATGATGATTTCTACTAACACTGCTTGATTTCATATTTCCCCCATGGCCCTTTCTCCTATAATGAGATCTGGATGTTTCTACTTACTATTGAAATTTTCACTTAACACTGAGAGGGGGGGTGAATCACTATCACAAAACTTTGGACAATTTTCACTTTTCATAAATTAATTGAACAACATATATTTATTTCATTTTCTCAACCAATATATAAAAGAATAAATATTTTATTTATTTATTTAACTTGAATGAATACATA
>CBVK0100228755.1:0-24204 GCA_900067695.1 Picea abies | reverse complement strand
CACATCAACAAAAAATCCATCAATAATCTCAATACAAGTTTCATATGCATCTGAGAAACTTGTAAAGTCCATGGAATACATTTCCATCCAAGGTGAAGAGATAAGAAAACTGCAAGAAGAGGAAAAGAACTTGCAGGAGCTGAAGTCTATTTTCCAAGCCAGTCACGAGGCAGGAATGCATAAGTCTCAAAGGTGTACCTTAGGGGTTCAAGAAGTGGAATATTTGGGGCATATTATATATCATGTGGATGTCAAGGTGGAACCTAAGAAAATTAAAGCTACAGTGGAATTGTGAGTTCCCAAAACCATTTACTTGAAACTTTGGATCTTGATATATAAAGTGATTGAGAAGTTTGGTTAATTATTGGTGAATGAAATTGTGGGTATGTCCAATATCAATCAACATTGCTACCTTTTGTTACTTGGTATATCCCTCTACCTTGAGATTTTGGGGAGTGCTAATGGAAACAAAAGCATGACAAGATATAGTGGGAATACTTTCCTTTGGTTTTAGAGCTTGAGAATGTTCCAATTCTTGTTCTTTTTGTTGTTGGGTGTAGAATAACCCATTTATTATGAAATGATGAATTTTAGTAAATCAAGGTTTAGAGGGTGATGAAGGTCAACAATGTCAACCAAACCCCTTGCCTAATGATCAATGTTGATTGTGTCAATCTATTCCCCACTTATAAATAAAGGGGAATGTGTTATTATAGCGATAAAAGTTTTCTTAGATGTATCAATGTTGTCGTTCATACAAGGGGATCGTTATATGTAAGGGCCTAAGATGATATCAGGGAAGGACATAGGATTTCCATGGATAATGTAAGCATTGTAGATGATTTCACTATAATAAGATAAGTAATATGCCTTTTCTCTATGGGTTTTCCTCCCACCATGTGGGTTGTTTCCAATGTAATATTGGTGTATTATGATTTGATTGAATTGTGACTATCTAATTATACATGTATTTAGATTGCATTTATGCAGTTTTTTTATAGTTGGATATGAAATTTGTGAATTATTTGAATATCCTAGTAAATAACTAGATTATGTTCAAGTTAAGGTGGGACTGTATTTTGATTCAACATGTGGGGGGTATTCTAATTAAACTCAATAAAGCTCTTATGATGGGGAAACAAAACTCCAAAACATAGCCAATGAATAATCCACTTCGAGGGGGAAACCTTCTTTTACAATATATGCAATGCAAAAGACAAGATGAGGTACTCGTAAAATAGGTCTCATAGTATATATATGGGAGACCAAGGGTCCAATTACAATTAAAAGGTCTAGCCAACAATGATAATATAACAATAGAAATGGAAAAAATCAATATCCAGGGCTTTACATGGGGCCTTATGATTATCATGGGGATTTTTATATGGGGATTAACATACCCCTCCCCTTCAAAAAAGTGTTTCCCTCAACATTACCTCAACACTTTATTAAATGCAAATGTTTATTCATGAAGAATTCATCTTCCCATGTTGCTTCTTCTATTGGCGGGTTCTTCCACTTGATGAGGTACTCAATAATTGCTTAATATCACAGTTGTTTAACTCTTGTTTCAAGGATTGTCTCTGGTTCTAGTATTATTTTCCCTTCTTCATTGATCTTTGGTAAAATAGTTTGAACTAGGATCTTTTCATCAATTGCCTTTTTTAAGCAAGAAGCATGGAAGACTGGATGTACATGCGAAGATGGAGGTAACTCCAATTTGTAATACATACTTTCAATCCTCTACAACACCTTATAGGGACCATAGTACTTGGGTCCTAGTTTATTGTCCTTCTATTTTTACTTGAGGGACATATGTTTCTATAGTTGTAGCCTCAGAAATACCTGATCCCCCACTTCAAATCCGCTTTTGCTGCGATGCTGATATTATTATTTTTTCATCCTATTTTGTGTTGTAACTAAGTTGTCCTTCAATAATTTGAGAACCTCTTGTTGGTTCTCTATGTGGTCCTCCACTGCTTGAACCTTATATTTCCCTTTTAAGGGTGATTCCATGGATGGAGGATGATATCCATAAAGTTCCATATATGGGGACATTTTTTATGATGTATGGAAGGATGTGTTGTACCACCATTCTGCCAAGGGAAACCACTTGAGCCATTGTGTTTATTTATCAAATGAAAATAAATGAAGATACCCTTATAGATATTTATTCACAATCTCAGTTTTCCCATTAGATTGAGGATGGTAGGAGGAGATTTGAGCCAATTGAGTACCCAAACAAGAAAATAATTCATTCCAAACATTTCTAGTGAAAATTGGATCTCTGTCAATTACAAAGATCTTAGGGATTCCATGTAGTTTTTGAATTGTTTCCATGAATGATGTGGCTACTGTACTTACTTTAAAAGGATGAGAAAGGGAGAAAAATTGAGCATAATTTGTGAATCAATCCACTTCTACCATGATGCCATTATTTCCTTCAGACTTGGGTATGCCTATGATAAAATCCATTGAAACCTCTTCCCAACATTGACTTGGTATAATTAATGGTTGTAGGAGAGATGGGGTCTTGATTATATCTCCCTTATTATGTTGGAAAACCAAACATTCAACCACAAAAATTTTGAACATCAGTTTTAAGACCTTAGAAAAACTTTTTCTTGATCTTGTGATAAGTTTTCAAGTACCCTGAATATCCTCCCATAGGATAAGTGTGCAATTCCAAAAGGACCTTCTGTTTGAGTTGGGAATTATTAAATAAATATAAGAGATCTTTATATCACAACAAATCATTCTTCCACACAAATTTATCTAATGTACCCGGGTCCTCTTTAGTTGTTGAATGATCTTGCTTACATTTTTATCTTTCTTCCATTATATGCTTGCTTATTCCACCCAATCATATTTTGGAATGGACATAGCACATAGTAACCCCTATGCATCTTCTTCTTTCTTTGAAAATGCATCTACAACCATATTTTTTTTTATTTTTTGTAGATAATTTAAAAGTTATAAACTAGCATCTTTGTAACCCATTTTTGTTTCTCTTCTAAACATAATCCTTGTTCCAAGAAGTAATTAACACTATCATGATCTAATTTTACCCTAAAGTGTCTTCCTATTAGGTAAGGGCGTCATTTCTTAACTACATGTAATATGGATAACATTTCCTTTTCATAAATAGGTTTGAGTAAGTTATTTCATTTAAGTTGGCTATTCTAAAAGGAAAAGGGCCTTACTTCTTGCATTAAAGTTGCACCAGTGTCATGTTCTAAGGCATCACATTCCACAATAAAGGTTTTTGTGGAGTCAGGCATGGCTAGGACAAGAGTTATACACATAGCCTCCTTAATATTTTCAAAATATTTGGTTGCTTATTTAGTCCAAGAAAATGCCTCATTTTTTAATAATGTCGTTAGAGGTGATTATATTGAACCATAATTCTTGAAAAACTTGCAGTAATTTCCTATAAATCCTAATAATCCTCTAAGATTCTTCAAGTTTTTTGGAATTCTCCATTCCGTCGCAGATTTAATTTTGTTAGGGTCCACTTTGACACCTTCACGAGATACAATATGATCTAGATATTCCACTTCTTGAAACCCAAAGGAACACTTGAAGGATTTACATATAGTTGTTTCTCTTCTGGTAGTTTTAACACCATGTCAACATATTGTACATGTTCTCCCCACAATTTGTTGTAGATTAGTATATCACCAAAAAATAATAACACAAATTTTTTGAGTAAGGGTTTGAAAATATAATTTGTCAATATTTGAAATTTTGAAGGTGCATTAGTAAGGACAAATGGAATCACCAAAAATTCACAATGACCTTCACATGTTATAAAGGTTGTTTTGGGAATGTCTTCTTGCCACATTCTTATTTGATGATATCCCGAGTGAAGATCCAACTTAGTAAAAACAAATTCTCCTTACAAATCATCTAATAATTCATCAATGCCAAGAATGGGAAACTTATATTTAATATTCATTTTTTTGAGTTGTATATAATATCGACACATACTCCATGAACCATCATTTTTTGTAACCATCACCACTGGTGAAGAGAATTCACTTTGTCTAGGTTGAATGATGTTGGTCTCTAACATTTATTGAATAATATGCTCAATCTCTCTCTTTTGTGCATATGGGTACCTGTAAGGCCTAACGTTAGGTGGCATGCTTCCTGTTTAAAAATTAATAGCATGGTCATGATCTTGATTAGGTGGAAGACCCTTAGGAATCTCTTCAAATACCTTGGAATGATTGTTGATAATGGAAGACCCTTAGGAATCTCTTCAAATACCTTGGAATGATTGTTGATAATTTTTTGGAGATCCACTAGAATAGAAGTTCTATATGTTTGAAAATCTAGTGAGCACAATTGTCCAAGTACACCATGGTGTCCCTTTTTGAGTAATTGTGTCATGATGTTAGAGATTATCACCTTTAGAGGGATTCCCTTTGACACCTCTGAGTTCAATTTCCCTTCCTTTTGAGAATAATATCGTGAAAATTTCTTGAAAATTAAGGGCCACTTTTCCCAATGATTGTAACCTTTGGGATCATAATACAACATTAGCACCACCCATTTGGATTGATATCATGGGACTATATAATAAATATTCCCCCATAGTGATCTTAATACTATGGAACTTATCCTCTAAAAAAAAGGACCTCTAAAATATAAAACATTATCCTCTAAAATGTTTTATACGTTAAGACTTAGTTTTTAGAAATGTTGAACGTGCTCTATAGTTGGACCTCTTTGTCAAAGAATTATCAATTGACTAAAGAATTTGTTTATTTTAATTTCCTCATAATGTGTTATCAGTTCATCCATAAAAATGGACCAAGGGATAATAGAATCATTTTTTTCTTTCACAAAGCCATTCATAAAAAAAAAAAAAAATGATCATTTTCTAAATACAAGGATGGAAGAATTACTTTTTGTAATTTGTAAGGTTGGAACTTGGTGTAGATCAAATAATTGCTCCATTTGGAATATCAATGTTATAGGATATTTACCAAAAAAATTCCTCATATCAATCTTGGGAATTAATTGGTTCATTGGTGTCGAGTGGAAGCCATAATGATGTGGATTTGGAGGTGATGAATAATCATGATTTTGGGACTCAATATTTATTTCCTCCACATTTACATGATTTCATTGTGTCTTGATATCTCCTTGAGAAAATATCTCATGTAGGGTACATAACAAGATGTTTGACATGGGATTTTTCAATTCTTCCATCTTTGTATCCATTTTCTTTTCCATTTGTACCCTATTTTCATCCATCTTATTTTCCATCTATTTCATTTGTACCATATTTTCATCAATCTTCTTCTCCATCTATTCCATTTGTACCATATTTTCATTCATATTATTTTTCATCTGTTCCCTACTTTCATCCATATTATTTTCCATCAAATCATTACTTTTTATTGACTTAACACTCAATTCATTAAATTGGTTCTCCAATTTGGATAGCTCGTGGAAAATGTCTTCTCTTTCTTCCTGAGTCATGGCTAAGCTTTCTCGAGGTTTAGTTCGTGAAGTAATTTTTAGAGAACTCTTTGGAGCCACGTGGGACAAAAATAATAATATTCCTATTTTGTATATTTATCAAAAATTTTGAATCACCAAAAACAAATCTTTCAATCATAAGTCAATCCAGTTGTAAGTTGTGTACCTTTAAAACCCTAATTTTGATATTTTCTTGGCAGTTGATCTTTGCCCAAATGTAATTATGCAATTTTGGCCCTTATGAGTTTGAAATTTTTATATTTAGTGATATGATGTTTCTTCTCTTCAATTGCACAAGTTTGATCAAAATTTTCTGAGCCAAGTGAAAGTTATGGTAACTTTCCCAAAACTTGTTGATTCTTGACCCTTCCATGATAGATACTTTCATGGAATGTCACTTGTCCGAAATTTCAGATATGCTTCTGAAATTTTTACCTAAAATACTATGACATTCAACATTTCCACATAAAATAGTGGAACTCAATTTAGACTTTCCAAACTTTAGATATGACACTTTTACCAATAACACCTATTAGAGACTAGTTTTAGGACTAATCAAATGACCTTAATTTACATATCCTTTATATCATAAAGTAAAGAGATCCAAAACCTAAAAAATTTACCACAAGTTCTTAGCTATGCTTCCTCAATATTATGAGAGTTTAACAATCTAAAACCTTTCATAAAAAATTTATAGAGAAAATTTCAAGATGAATTGTTTGAAACTGATTTCAGGACTAGTCAAAAAGCCTAACTTCCACACAATATATCTCAGAAATTATAATGAACCAATATATGAAATTTTTACACAAAGTAATTCTATATTTTTCGTAGGATGCTAAAAATTTCATACCGAAACTTTGTTGAAAAACATTTCTAGCCAAAATTCCAAGATGACTCGTTTGAAACTTATTTTAGGACTAGTCACAAACCCTAACTTCTACAGGATGTAAATCAACAATTATAATTAAACCATACCTAATTTTTTTTCCAAAAGTACTTTGACATGTCTCCTCAAAATACTCCAAATTCCATTGTTTGAAGTGTCCTCCAAAAATTGTTATAGAAACAATTCCAAGATGCCTCGATTGAAGGAGAAAAACCTTAGGATCATATGCTCTGATAACAAATGTTATGAACCAAACTAAAAAAATAGCTAATGAATAATCCACTTTGATGGGTAAACCTCCTTTTAAAATATATGAAATGCACAAGACAAGATGTGATACTCCCAAACTAGGCCTCCTCGGTATAAGTAGGAGATCGAGTGCCCAATTACAATTAAATGGTCTAGCCATTAATGCTAATATAACAATATAAATACAACAAAATTTCAATATCTAGGGATTGGCATGGGGATTTGTCTAGGAGCTTAAAAAAATTGTGACTATCTAACTATACATGTATTTAGATTTCATTTATGTAGTTTTTGTTATAGTTGGATATGACATTTGTGAATTTTTAATATCCTAGAAACTAGCTAGATTATGTTCAAGTTAAGGTGGAACCATATTTTGATTCAACATGTGGGGGGCATTCTGATTAAACTCGACAAAGCTCTTGTCATGGGGAAACCATACCATGAAAAGATAGGATCAAGTCAAAAATATTCCTAAGATTACAATCTTAAATACCTTTTTGGAATTAAATTTCACAATTTGTGACTTGTCCTATTATGAGACTTTTTTTCCACATCACATCTAGACATTTAATTGGTTATTAATTAGGGTTGATGATTGAGGACATTCATGTTGCATTTGTGATGTAGTGATCAATTGATCACACTTTCCTACCTAAATGGAAATAAAACAAAAAAATATCATGATAAATACCACCAATCCTCTGTGGATTAGATCCATACCAATACTTTTTTTAGAATTTTTTTTCTAATTTTTCAAAATTTTAAATTAAAAAAACTAGGATAATTTTTTTTATATATCTTCATTAAAAATAATTTTTTTGTATTCTAACTTATGATTATAGTTTTACATGCATTTATAGTTTTCGCTTAAATACAAAACCTTTCAATGAACACATGATAGTTTGTCTCAACATATTATCCAAATCTATGATCATGCAAATTAGATTTTAGGGAATATTTGATACATCGAAATTTTTAGGTAATAGTGGTTACTCTCAAGAATGCCATCAATTTCTATTTAAAATTGTGTAGATATTTGTATGAAAACAATTTTTTTAATATTTTAGTTATTATTTTATGTTGACTTATTTCAACATGTAGATGGTGACGAACTTTTCAATTACTTCCTAATTAGTTAGAAATAAACTGAAGAGTTGTGCATTTAATTATCAATCCGAGTTCGTATCTTACTTATGAACTATCATGCATTGTATATGCAAGAGTAGTGTTGTTTTGGTAAAGGGTTGTAGTACTTTTAATGTCATAAATCAAGGATTCAACATATTTAATTAAGTCACCAAAATAAACTATTGTCTGAGTTGCATTCAACATATTTAATTAAGTCACCAAAATAAACTATTGTCTGAGTTGCAGAAAAACAAATGGCACGCTTGCACGAAAGAAAAGTCACACACTTGCGGAAATTAAATCACACTTGCAGAAAGTAAATTACTCTTGTTGAATTGAAATTGAACTTGCAGAAAGTAAATCACACTTGCAGAATTGAAATCACACTTGCATAAAGTAAATCATGCTTGCAGAATTGAAATCATACTTGTAGAAACTAAATCACACTTACAGAATTAGAAAAAACACTTGCAAAAATTTAAATCACACTTGCGGAATTGGAAATCACACTTGCAGAAATTAAATCTAAACTATGATCTACTAGTGACTTGCTCAAGTATTATGAAGATCATGTTTTGTTGTAACAATTACGTGTTCACACATTCAATGATGATCCAATATAATATCAATCCTAAAACACCGAAGATTAAAGCTATCACAAATTAGAAAGCATCCAAAATAAGGTGCAACTGCAAGTGGAGTTGCAACAATGTGAGTTGTAGCAACAAAGCTGCAACACAAAAGTAAGCACAACAACGCAAGTTCCAAAACAACATAAATTATAGTGATGCAAATTGTAGTAACTAGAGTTGTAGTAGCATCTGCGATTATAAACTCATAGAAATTGAATCAAATATGAATTCCAATTTAGAATCGTGGAACTCCCAACACCAAGAAATTATACATTAACCACACACAAATTGTAATTGTTGTTCTACTAAATCTAGAATTGCAACAAAATGAGAAATGAAATAATTATTGAAGCAAATAAACATAATTGAAATAGTACGATAATAAACAAGAAGTACCTGACTAAGTAGGGGGGCCTACCCCCTTAGACAAGGAATTGAGATACCAAATCAGAATCACACGATCATCAACACATCAACACGCGAATAGGAGCTGGAAAAAAATTGTATAGTAGAAGTATGAAAAATACAATAACAACATAATGTGATTTCTATAATAATTATCCTCCCCTCTTCAGCTTTGGCAAAGCTAAGATTATTATAAATTATGACAACTGTCTAAAATTATACAAAGGGACTGATGGAAAACCATGAGAATCAGGTTGTTCATCCGGTTACATTGATTTTTCCAAGTTTTAGTAAAGATCGGGCGTGTGATGACTTGGTAGGAAAACCAAATCCTGTTTTAGTCATCTACTTTCCTCATGTAACCTTCCCATGTGAAGATCATTTCCTAACTTCTGGTTGTAGTGTTGACTACTGTGTTGGTGGATTTTGTACTCATAATTTCAACAACAATGTGTGCACTTGGAATTGCAGCAGTTGGATTGCACTCAGAATCGCAACAACATAGAGGGATTGCAACCACTATGAGGAGTTGCAACTACTGTATTAATCATGTATAGAAATATTAGTACATGAAAGTAGCAAGTTCCTTTAATAAATATGCAAGAATAATGTATAAATGGCATATGGGGAAATATTCATACCTTAATAATAAGTAAGACAAACTGGATAAGTAAAGTATCAAAAAGGAAGTGATCAATGGAAAATGGTAAGCAAAACGGTATTATACGAGTGTTGAAGGTATTCCAATTTCAACATCCATCAGATGGTATATCATATTGTATATCATATCATTAGAAGAAACAAAATTATCTAGTCGGGATTCGTTCTTCCTGAACAAGTTTCAGATCACTGTTAGTCCATCCATTTGCAATCTTCCTAAGAATGGATTCCTTTGATAAGGGTCATTGATATAGGTAGAGTCTATGTCCATTATCCATAAGATGAATTATTCCTTCATCTATGGTACGTATTTTGATGGCTCCACTGTCATATACTATATCGATATCGTATAGACCGAGGCATGTGGTGTGAAATTTTCCTTTGAAATACTTGAACCTGGAACCAAATAATAATACATAGTCTCCATATCTGAACTTATTTTTCTTCATAAAATTATTGTACCATCTGGATCTTTGATTTTGTATCATTGTGGCTTGGTGTATGCCATCCTACTGCAATTCATCCAACTCATTAATTTGAAGCAATTTTTGTTTATGAGCCTCTGATAGGTCCAACCCAAGTTGTATTGTTGTATTGAGTGTATTTATTTCTATTTCAATGGGTAGTTGTACCATTTTTCCATATACTAACTCACAAGGTGTGCATCCTGTAGTAGTCCTCTAGGTATTTTTGTAGGCCCATAAAGCTTCGGGGAGTCTATTGACCCAATCCTTGAGATGTAATCTAACTGTTTTAGTGATGATGGTCTCAAGGATATTATTAGTCCCCTCTACTTTTCCATTTTCCTATGGGTGATATGGTGTTGTTACTATGTGCTTGATCTCTTAGTTTTCCATTAGGTCTCTAACAATCTGAGATGTGAATTGAGTTCCTCTGTCAGTCACTATTTCTTGTGGTATTCCGAACCTTACAAAGATCTATTCATGTAGAAAATCCACTACTGCATGTTCGATTGTTGTCGAAAAATATTTTTCCTCCATTAATTTTGTAACATAGTTTGTGCAAACAAGGATGTAGGAGTGTCGATGGGAAGATACATTTATTGGTCCCACAAAATCAATGGCCCATTTTTCAAAAGGTTCTAACACCATCTGTAGTTGTAGCGACATTTCACTTTCTTGTACAAGTCTACCCATGCATTGACTATTGTTGCACCTCTTCACATACTCTTTGGTGTATCTGAAAAGTGTGGGCCAATAATACCCCTAATGGAGTGCCTTATAACCAATTCTTTTATCTACAAAATTCCCCCCACATGCCCCATCATGAAAGGATTTTAGTATCTCATGGACTTCATCTTCTCGTATGCATCTTCTGATAATCAAGTTAGGCCCAATGTAGAAGAGGCAACCATCAATCCATGAAAATATTTCACTTTTCCTCTTCCGATCTCACTCGATATAACTAGGAGATCGAGTGCCCAATTACAATTAAACGGTCTAACCATTAATGCTAATATAACAATATAAATACAACAAAATTTCAATATCTAGGGATTGGCATGGGGATTTGTCTAGGGGCTTAACAAAATTGTGACTATCTAACTATACATGTATTTAGATTGCATTTATGTAGTTTTTGTTATAGTTGGATATGACATTTGTGAATTATTTTAATATCCTAGCAACTAGCTAGATTATGTTCAAGTTAAGGTGGAACCATATTTTGATTCAACATGTGGGGGGCATTCTGATTAAACTCGACAAAGCTCTTGTCATGGGGAAACCACACCATGAAAGGATAGGATCAAGTCAAAAATATTCCTAAGATTACAATCTTAAATACCTTTTTGGAATCAATTTTCACAATTTGTTACTTGTCCTATTATGAGACCTTTTTGCCACATCACATCTAGACATTTAATTGGTTATTAATTAGGGTTGGTGATTGAGGACATTCATGTTGCATTTGTGATGTAGTGATCAATTGATCACACTTTCCTACCTAAATGGAAATAAAACTAAAAAATATCATGATAAATACCACCAATCCTCTATGGATTAGATCCATACCAATACTTTTTTTTAGTAAAAATTTTCTAATTTTTCAAAATTTTAAATTAAAAAAATTAGGATATTTCTTTTTATATATCTTCATTAAAAATATTTTTTTTTTGTATTCTAACTTATGATTATAGTTTTACATGCATTTATAGTCTTCATTTAAATACAAAACCTTTCTATGAACACATGATAGTTTGTCTTAACATATTATCCAAATCTATGATCATGCAAATTAGATTTTAGGGAATATTTGATACATCCAAATTTTTAGGTAATAGTGGTTACTCTCAAGAATGCCATCAATTTCTATTTAAAATTATGTAGATATTTGTATGAAAATAATTTTTTTAATATTTTAGTTATTATTTTATGTTGACTTATTTCAACATGTAGATGGTGACGGACTTTTCAATTACTTCCTAATTAGTTAGAAATAAACTGAAGAGTTATGCATTAAATTATCAATTCGAGGTCGTATCTTACTTAAGAACTGTCATGCATTGTATATGCAAGAGTAGTGTTGTTTTGGTAAAGGGTTGTAGTAATTTTAATGTCATAAATCAATGATTCAACATATTTAATTAAGTCACCAAAATAACTATTGTCTGAGTTGCAGAAAAACAAATGGCACGCTTGCAGGAAAGAAAAGTCACACACTTGCGGAAATTAAATCACGCTTGCAGAAAGTTAATTACTCTTGTTGAATTGAAATCACACTTGCAGAAAGTAAATCACACTTGCGGAATTGAAATCACACTTGTAGAAAGTAAATCATGCTTGCATAATTTAAATCATACTTGCAGAAACTAAATCACACTTACATAATTAGAAACAACACTTGCAAAAATTTAAATCACACTTGCGGAATTGGAAATCACACTTGCAGAAATTAAATCTAAACTGTGATCTACTAATGACTTGCTCAAGTATTATGAAGATCATGTTTTGTTGTAACAATTACGTGTTCACACATTCAATGATGATCCAATATAATATCAATCCTAAAATACCGAAGATTAAAGCTATCACAAATTAGAAAGCATCCAAAATAAGGTGCAGCTGCAAGTGGAGTTGCAACAATGTGAGTTGTAGCAACAAAGTTGCAACACGAAAGAAATCACAACAACACAAGTTCCAAAACAACATAAATTATAGCGATGCAAATTGCAGTAACTAGAGATGTAATAGCATCTGCGATTATAAACTCATAGAAATTGAATCAAATATGAATTCCAATTTAGAATCGTGGAACTCCCAACACCAATAAATTAAACATTAACCACACACAAATTATAATTGGTGTTCTACTAAATCTAGAATTGCAACAAAATGAGAAATGAAATAATTATTGAAGCAAATAAACATAATTGAAATAATACGATAATATACAAGAAGTACTTGACTAAGTAGGGGGCCCTACCCCCTTAGACAAGGAATTGAGATACCAAATTAGAATCACACGATCATCAACACATCAACACGCAAATAGGAGCAGGAACAAAAATTGTATAGCAGAAGTATGAAAAATACAATAACAACATAATGTGATTTCTATAATAATTATCCTCCCCCCTTCAACTTTGGAGAAATTAAGATTCTTATAAATTATGACTAATGTCTAAAATTATACAAAGGGACTGATGGAAAACCATGAGAATCAGGTTGTTCATTTGGTTACATTGATTTTTCCAAGTTTTAGTAAAGATCGGGTGTCTGAGTCCCCGAGGTGTAGCACAGTCAGTGATGGAGTGTGTTGTTAAGCCACTCCGTGATGTTAAAGTCACCGGTTCGAAACCTGTAGGGACAAAAAAATCCAACCATGTTAAGGGTTGGTGTGGCTCAGGCCGGGTGCGATCCTCGGGTGATTTTGACGGCTTAGATGCCCTTGAGTCGTGGTTTCTCAAGCCACAGGTTAATAGCGTAGCCAACGGGTTCCACACAAATTAACAAACAAAAAAAAATAGATCGGGTGTCTGCTAACTTGGTAGGAAAACCAAATCCTCTTTTAGTCGTCTACTTTCCTCATGTAACCTTCCCATGTGAATATCATTTCCTAACTTCTGGTTGTAGTGTTGACTACTGTGCTGGTGGATTTTGTACTCAGAATTGCAACAACAATGTGTGCACTTGGAATTGCAGCAGTTGGATTGCGCTCAAAATCGCAACAACATAGAGGGATTGCAACCACTATGAGGATTTGTAGCTACTGTATTAATCATGTATAGAAATATTAGTACATGAAAGTAGCAAGTTCCTTTAATAAATATGCAAGAATAGTGTATAAATGGCATATGGGGAAATATTCGTACCTTAATAATAAGTAAGACAAACTGGATAAGTAAAGTATCAAAAAGGAAGTGATCAATGGAAAATGGTAAGAAAAAAGGTATTATACAAGTGTTGAAGGTATGCCAATTTCAACATCCATCAGATGGTATATCATATTGTATGTCATACCATTAGAAGAAACAAAATTATCTAGTCGGAATTCGTTCTTCTTGAACAAGTTTCAGATCACTGTCAGGCCATCCATTTGCAATCTTCCTAAAAATGGATTCCTTTGATAAGGGTCGGTGATATAGGTAGATTCTATGTCCATTATCCATTAGAGGAATTATTCCTTCATCTATGGTATGTATTTTGATGGCCCCAATGTCATATACTATATTGATCTCGTATAGACCGAGGCATGTGGTGTGAAATTTTCCTTTGAAATACTTGAACCTGGAACCAAATAATAATACACAGTCTCCATCTTTGAACTTATTTTTCTTGATAAAATTATTGTACCATCTGGATCTTTGATGTTGTATCATTGGGGCTTGGTGTATGCCATCCTACTGCAATTCATCCAACTCGTTAATTTGAAGCAGTTTTTGTTTATGAGCCTCTGATAGGTCCAACCCAAGTTGTATTGTTGTATTGAGTGTATTTATTTCTATTTCAATGGGCAGTTGTACCATTTTTCCATATACTAACTCACAAGGTGTGCATCCTATAGTAGTCCTCTAGGTAGTTTTGTAGGCCCATAAAGCTTTGGAGAGTCTATCGACCCAATCCTTGAGATGTAATCTAATGGTTTTAGTGATGATGGTCTCAAGGATATTATTAGTCCCCTCTACTTTTCCATTTTCCTATGGGTGATATGGTGTTGTTACTATGTGCTTAATCTCTTAGTTTTCCATTAGGTCTATGACAATTTGAGATGTGAATTGAGTTCCTCTATTGGTCACTATTTCTTGTGGTATTCTGAACCTTACAAAGATCTATTCATGTAGAAAATCCACTACTACATGTTCGATTGTTGTCGGAAAATATTTTTCCTCCATTAATTTTGTAACATAGTTTGTGCAAACAAGGATGTAGGAGTGCCGAAGGGAAGAGACATTTATTGGTCCCACAGAATCAATGGCCCATTTTTCAAAAGGTTCTAACACCATCTATAGTTGTAGCGACATTTCAATTTCTTGTACAGGTCTACCCATGCATTGACTATTGTCGCACCTCTTCACATACTCTTTGGTGTATCTGAAAAGTGTGGGTCAATAATACCCCTAATGGAGTGCCTTGTAACCAGTTCTTTTATCTATAGAATTCCCCCCACATGCCCCATCATGAAAGGATTTTAGTATCTCATGGACTTCATCTTCTGGTATGCATCTTCTGATAATCAAGTTAGGCCCAGTGTAGAAGAGGCAACCATCAATCCGTGAAAATATTTCACTTTTCCTTACTATTATCTGTCTCTCTTTGGGAGTCAGATGATGCAGAATATTTCCTACAACCAAAAAGTTAGCAATATCTGCAAACCAAGGTGATTTAGTAGATAATGAAAAGAGGTGTTCAACTAGAAATAAATATTCTAATGTAGGTTCATTTCATTAGATATTATTCTAGAAATAAATTTGGCCACTATATTGTCTTTTACTGGTTTATCTAGGATGGTAATATCAAATTCTTGTAATAAAAGTAACCATCTAGTGACCCTGCCATTGGTGATTGGATTGTTCATTAAACATTTAATAACAATGTGACCAACATGAAAAAATACAAGATATCTAGTAATGTAGTTCCTAAACTTGTTTGATGCATCGATAAAAACAATAAACTCTTTCTCGGTTACCCTATAGTTCAATTCTGTAGGTGAGAGATTCTTATTGGCACAATAAATTGCATATGGGTCATTTCCTTCTAGTTGTCTGAGAATGGCTCCGATAGCAGTGTCTGATGTGTCTGTGGAAATGTGGAATGGGAGGGACCAATCAGGTCCTCATAAAATAGGAGCTCCAGACACTTTGATTTTCAATTAATCAAGTGTGTGTTGGCATGTCTCTGTCCATACAAACTCAGTGTCTTTGTTAAGTAAAGGAATAATGGATGAGGTATGCCGACACAATAATGGGTAGCTCCTCCTCCTCCAAACCAGTTACGGAAACATGGATGGAGAAACCCCACTGTAGAAGGGCCTCAACAACCTATGACATAGATACCCATGAAACTCCTTCCCCCTCCTCAGATGCAGGCATCTACATCCATCTCTCCTTAACCATAAATACCTTCACAACCCATTCCTAACCCCAAAAACGGAATTCTAGGTCAACCAATGCAAGCTAGTGGAATTTCCACCTACACAACCTATTCTATCTCTTCCCTAGAATGTAACTATATTCACCTCTAATCTGAGAATAAACTAACCAAGGAACAACCTTGGATTAGCATTGAAGATTTGAATGAGGATGTCCAAAATGAAAAATTATAACAAAAACAATCTCAGGAACCTTCAAAAGCTGAGAATACCCACCCTGGATTTCAAGACACACCCTATCCTAAAAGGATAAATCAAGAGAAACATTTTACGTAGCTCGAGCTTGATTTCCTAGGAGAACTAAAAAATGTGTGTCAAAATACCGATATTTCAAACAATTAAGGATGCACCTATTTATTCATAAGTGGCACACGAACTTTGTTTGACAAAACCTGGTAGGAAATGAAAGGATCCCCAAATTATTCATGTCCTTTGACCTTGGCAGTCTAGTCGTTAATGTGAAGATAAAAAATACACTTATTAGTAACATATTAATCGAACTTGTGGCTGCCATCAATGTTATGAAACACGATACTATGCAAGCCTTAGGTCTTACAGGCCTTAGGGAAACCCCAACTGTACTTCAACTTACTGACAGATCAACCATTAAACTAGAGGGAATATTAGAAGATGTAGTGATCTCTATGAATTCATGGGAATATCCTGTTGATTTCATGGTCCTACAACCCAAAAACTCTATTGGAAGGTATTCTCTCATCGTAGGAAGGCCTTGGATGGCCACTATCGATGCTTACATCAGTTGCAAGTCATGAAACATGACCATCTCCCATGGGACATCCAAAAAACAATTATCCCTCTACCCTCTCGCTAAACCCAACATAGACTTATAAACACCACTTTGGGTTGATGGACAAGAGTGTGATGAAGAATGAGAAGCCCATCAAGTCCTCTCCATAGATCCATACCTATCCATAATCGATAAAATGGAGGATGATGAAATCAACTATTTTATAGCCTCTTCCTCTTCCTTAGGAAACACACATATTCTCGAGCATGTTATGCAAATAGAAACTCAGGTTTATTTAACCTTAATAATCATCTCACCCATAGAACACGTATCCCCACTAGAAAAAGATCAAGGATCCCTTATAGAAACCATAGAAATCAACCTAGGGAAAACCTTGAAAATCAACCAAGGACTAATCGAACAACAAAGGAGCGATTGGTTAAAGTTCTACAAAAACACAATGATGGATTTTCTACCCATGGTTGAGAATAATATTGCATGGAAGGGTCCAATATGAATTGAAATATTGAGATCGATCTTGGATCATACCTTGAGGTCTAGGCTACCAAGGTTGCTTCTGCGAGACATAGCATAATTGTTATGGTTCCTCAAATTTCTGGTAGATAGATTTTAGTCTGGTTAGGATGGACATTTGTGAGTAGTTTGGTCCTCATTGAATATTCTGTAAACTTCATTCCGATCCAATGAACATTCTTTCTGTGGGTGCTTTGTTCTACATCTCAGACAGAATATAGCCAAAGCTCGTTCTATTTCCTCCTCCTTCTTCTTCATCTGCAGTGTATCCAATTGGGAGCTCACAAAACTAAGTATATCAGTATTTAAGTCTTCTAACATGTTCCCGATTTCTACTCTTGTGACTGCACCTCTAGCAGGTTTTCCAGTTCTTTCCATTATATCTCTTGGTCCTTTTCCTATTTTTGATGTGCCTATAGAATATTTACGACAAAGTTCCAAGATAATATCGTACTCTAACTGAGAATCATCTCCCATGCCCATTAGGTTGAGGAGTTCTATACAATCATCTTGGATTCCTCTTAGAAATAAGACATTTCATGTCTCAAAATCCAACTCTCTTTGAATTTCCCTCAGCAGGTTATAAGTGAACTGTTCAATGTAATCTTCAAGGCTTTCATCTTCATGTTGCATCATCTTGAAGACTTCCTCTATGATTTATTTTTATTTGTAGTATTCTGGTACTTGTATAGAAATGTCTTCGTCATTTGGTCCCATGAGTGGATGATATATTTTCTAATACCCATAAACCATCGTAGTGTAGTGCTCTTGAGAATGGTGGGAAAAAGTTTTAGTTTTTGGGCATCCGTCACATAGTTGCATCTTCTGCAAAGTACACCGAACTCAAAGAGGAAGGTATTAGGATATTCCTTGGATAATCCATGAAAGTTCGACAAATATCAATCAGGGAGGTTCTTCATCTTTTCCTTCTCATCTGTTTATTTGAATGGAAATCCAAAAGTAGAGGGTTCCTCCTTGACAATCATGTGTGCCATTTATTTTTTAGGGTTGTCCTTTGTTTCTAAAGGTGCCTTAGGAAAAAGGAACTTTCCAGAGTGATATTGGCCGCTGATCTATTCTTCCGAAAGAGGAATATCCGTGTGTAGAGATCCTTGTACGATTTCTGATTCTTGAAGAGATGTTTCGGGTTTTTTATTGGCAAGAAAACTTGTTGTAGGGGATAAACAATTTGGTTGAATGGGTCATTTGCCTCTTGTGATTGAATTTCACTGTTATCTTTTCGAGAGTTTTTGGAAGAGATAATAAATATAAATTTCTCATATCTAACTCTTGTCATAGAAAATACTATAAAAACATTCTACGAATTGTTGAAAAGAAGTCATAACACTTAAAATGGAAATCCACACAACTTACTAAGAAACTACTTATTTTGATAGTTCCCTGACAAAGATGCCAAAAATGACAGGATTTTCAATTACTTCCTAATTAGTTAGCAAGCAACCAAAGAGTTCTACATTTAATTATCAATTTGAGGTCATATCTTACTTATGAACTGTCGTGCACCGTATATGCAAGACTAGTGTTGTTTTGCTAAAGGGTTGTAGTACTTTTAATGTCACAAATCAAGGATTCAAGATACTTAATTAAGTCACCAAACTAAACTATTGTTTGAGTTGCAGAAAAAAAATGTCACGCTTGCGGGAAAGAAAAGTTACACACTTGTGAAAATTAAATCACACTTGCAGAAAGTAAATCACTCTTGCTGAATTGAAATCACACTTGTAGAAAGTAAATCACACTTGTGGAATTGAAATCACACTAGTAGAATTGGAATCATAGTTGCATAAATTAAATCACACTTACATAATTGGAAATCACACTTCCAAAAATTTAAATTACAGTTGCAGAATTGGAAATCACACTTGTAGAAATTAAATCTATACTATGATCCACTAGTGACTTGCTCAAGTATAATGAAGATCATGTTTTGTTGTAACAATTAAGTGTTCACACATTCAATGACGATCCATTATAATATCAACCCCAAACTATCAAAGACTAAAGATATAAAAAAATTAGAAAGTAGCTAAAATAAGGTGCAACTGCAAGCGAAGTTGCAACAACGGAGCTGTAACATGAAAGAAACTGCAACAATGCGAGTTCCAACACGACAAAAATTACAGTAATGAAAATTGCAGTAACTAGAGTTGTAGTAGCATCTGCAATTATAAATTCATAGAAATTGAATCAATGCTCAATTGAAATTTAGAATTGCATAAATCCCAACACCAGGAAATTAAACATTAACCACACACAAATTGTAATCGTTCTTCTATGAAATCTAGAATTGCAACAAACTGAGAAATGAAATAACTGCTGAAGCAAATAAATGGAATTGAAATATTAAATCCTATGCTAATATACAAGTAGTACTTGACTAAGGAGGGGGACCTACCCCCTTAGACAAGGCACTGAGCTACAAAATCATAATCACACAATCATCAACACATCAACACGCGAATAGGAGCATGAGTGGAAATTATATTGTAGAAGTCCAAAAAATACAATAACAATAGAATGTGATTATTAAAATAATTCTCCTCCCCCCTTCAGCTTTGGGGAAGTTGAGATTCTTATACATCATGAATAATGTCTAAAATTATACAAAGGGATGGATGGACAACCATGAGAATTCGACTATTCATCTGGTTACATTGGTTTTTCCAAGTTTTAGTAAAGATTGGGTGTGTGCTAACTTGGTAGGAAAATTGATTTCTCTTTTAGTTGTCTATTTGCATCTTGTTTCCTTCCCATGTGAAGATCGTTTCCTAACTTCTAGATATAGTATTGACTATTGTGTTGGTGGATTTTGTACTCAGAATCGTAACAATGGTAGAATCGAAATTGCGGAAATAGAAAGTATACTTGGAGTTCTAGCAGTTGTCCAGAGTCACAACAATAGAGAGTGCACTTGGAGTTACAACAGTTGGATTGTGCTTGGAATCACAACAACATCGAGGGATTGCAACCACTGTGAGGAGTTGCAACTACTGTATTACTCCTATGTAGTAATATTAGTACATGAAATTAGCAAATTACTTTAATAAATATGCAAGAATAGCGTATAAACGACATATGGGGAAACATTGATACCTTAATGATAGGTAAGGAAAAATGGATAAGAAAAATATAAAAAAGGAAGTGATCAATAGAAAATGGTAAAAAAAAAGGTATTAGATGGGTGCTGAAAGTATGCCAATTTAGGCACCCGTCAGATGGTATATCGTATTGTACATGGTGTTTACATATTGGAGGTTTTTAGAAAATTAAAGGAAACCTTCAATGTATTTTTAAATATGTTTTCCAATGACATTATTTTGTTGTTGTAAGTGTTATCTAATGGTTAAGAAAGTTTGTTCTTTCATTAAATTTTGTACCATGAGATTTTTTGTTAATTATTTTTGATGATGCATAGGTGACACTCATGAATTGTTATTCTTGCAAGTTTTCAAGATAATATCAAGAAATGATTGGGTCATTTCCTAAGATAAATGATAAAAAATTATAAGTTTGTTTGCCAAATAATTCGATAACTTATTACTTAGATGGTTTGAAAAATAAATGTTGATCCATGACAACCATGTCATAAGAATCTTACCACCCATGCTCTATTTAAACCAAGAAAAACTATACTAGGAACACTACACTTTGTGAAATTCTCATTGTGTTTCCTTGATTCATGTTTTATGTCTTGCTTTGTTCTTTGTGGTACCATGGACATAAATATCCCCATGTCAATAAGAGATGGGGCGAATAACAAATGAAAAATGCATTCACCCCCAAGGCACCACATTTCCCATAATACCAACTACTTATTAGATGATTTGTTGGTAGATTTCACAAACGACCATTGCTTGAAGTGGAATTACATCCTATTGGTAGATTGAGAGTCACCATAGGGTAAAGTTTTTTAGCCTTTGTAACACCCCAGTTTTGATCCTCAGATTAGAAATGTATATTTGTATGTATAATGAATGGCAAAAGGCCAAGTGATGTAATATGTAAACATTGTACATCTAAAAATAATAAAATAGAATACATCACTGGCCATAGAAGGACACAAACATAGTCATGGGGGGGCTATAATTCCACAAGAGAGGGGGATAAAGTGGGGGTTTGAGGGGAAATCCATATGCCTATAATCCTATGTAATATTCCTAAATCATTTTTCTAATAATCCTTCTTTTAATTATTAAATCCAATCATAAAATGCATATGTGAGGTTGTGGAAGAGTCATATCACCTAGTCATTGAGAGCATGGGATAAATACAGTCATGGTGGGAATTGTATCATTGAATGCATATAAGAGGTTGAGTAAGAGAAAACATGGGGATAGTACAATCATTCTTGGGAGATGTGAGAGTCAAGAATGCATGAGGGAAAAGGAAAAGATATTTGAGGGGAGGAGGGAGCTCATTTTTGGAACAACAAGAAGTGAGGAGAAACAAAGATGAATGTTGGGAAAAGGGAGGAAACCATAGTAGGTTTTGAAAACATCTTGTTGAAGCTGGTGGTTATATGGAGAATAAGGTTGTCATTCTTATAAGTGAAATTGTGTTGAGAAATTGCCCAAAGGAGCATGTGTGAATGTTGCTATGAGCACTCCTATTAAAGTTGGATTTCTTGGAGCTCCCAACTAAGAGATTCCTAGTTGGTTTGTGATGGATATTTTCTAAGGGTCTGTGGTGCAGAGAATGAAATCTCATCCGTTGGGTTGTGCACACTGATGGGGAAGAGAACTAGGCTGTTGGAATTGTTGTAGGAGTCACGCCACTGTGTTTTACTAGGCATTGGGATAGTAGAGTGGACACTAGCCAACCATATGAGCTTGTCATCCTTGTGGACTCATGGCCCTAACTCGGGGTGACCTGTTGTTGAGAGAAATGGAGAAGCATAGTCTATGGTTGGGCGGAACATCCATCGTCTACAACCAATTGTGTAAACGTTTTTAAAGATAATTTTTTTTATCATTGTGTTTAATTGTTGTGTTATTATGTGTTTGAGTGCTATTGTGCATGCTTAAATCATTTGCATTCATGATTTTTAAGATTAGTGATAATTGCATGAGGTTGTATGTAATTATTTTTGTTTTTAAATCGGTATTAGAGTTGAAATTGTAGTAATGTGACCCAACATGGAAGTTGGGTATATCACAACCTTTGAAACTGGTATTCTTTTTCACTTTACTAACTTGAAATCCATTTTACCTGCAACATTTCATAGTAGGAATTCGACTGAGACCTACAACTATATTGAACAATTAGACTATTAGGCTTTGCTACAATGAAATCAAGAAAAATGATGTAAGGTGAATTTGTCCTGCATTTCATTGCATTTCATTGTAAAACCTAGGGAACCAATATGGAGAAAACAACATCTTTCAAAAAAATCTCATGATGCAATGGCACACTCAAAACCACGATTGAAGCTCTATTATGGAACCCATTTGTCGAAGAGTAGACCTCCAAGAATAACTCATTAGTAAAGGACTAGAATATATATGCATTCCATTGTAAGACCTAGGGAACCAATATGGAGAAAACAACATCTTTCAAAGAATCTCACGATGCAATGGCACACTCAAGAATTTCTGTAAACCACGGTCGAAGCTCTACTTATGGAACCCATTTGTCCAATAGTAGACCTCCTAAGAGTCACTTATTAGTAAAGGACTACGATATATATACGACCATGTAATACAAAGATATTTTTAAGCTTTGGCATAGGATATTATGTAATACAAATATATTTTTAAGCTTTGACATGGAATATTATAGATGAATTTATTCATGTATTTCAATGCCACCTAATAGTAAAAAGGTGGTAAAACGTTGGATTTCATTTCTGTCATATAGAAAAAAAAAAATGTTTTTCTTAACATCTTTCAATAATCGCTTAAATTGCTTCCATAATTCACTAGTGGAACATGCGTGAGATCAAGTTAGATCGATTTTTAAAATGAAATAGATCATAATCAAGCAAAAACATGTTTGAAATTACACCCCTCTTAAACCCAAAATATACACCATTAATTCGCTATTGTATGAACATGGTTGAATATCATGATTTGAGGTGGAATTCGATATTAGGTAACCATAAGAGTTTGACAAGACAGGAGCAAGATATCATTTAAAATGCAACATGGTTGTTATCATTTAATAAGGCCTACTTTGAAGATCCTAGTGAAAGACATGGGGTACCATATTTGAAAATAAGTTTTAAGAAATCCAGTGTAGAAGCAACTCTTTTACCTAGCACCTTCTTATTTCAAAGAATGCTTTATAGGTTTAACATTAATAAAGACAAAACCAACTAGAGATAGAGATCAAACCAGGATGACTATGGTTGAATAATATGAAATTTGATTAAAAATATTTCTGTTTACTACTAACCTTGCTCACACTTTTGGCTTATGAATGTTTATAAGGGATTTACGAGGGGAAAAATGAAAAAAAATCACTTTTGGTTTATGAATGTTTATGAGGGAAAAAATGAAAAAGATAATGACAAATTGATTCCGAGGTTATTAGAATACTTTAAAAATGATTAAGTGTGAAAAGTGAAACAATGATAAATTGGACTAATGAGATGGTACTCAATAAACAAATTGGCTTGCTCTCATCCAATTTTAGGATGTCTAGTTTGTATAGGCTTATATTTATTGTAGGATACTATTAGCATATCATAGGTTTGAATCTATCATAGGTTAAGATGGATGAAATTCTTCGAGGTTTTTCAATTTTAATTTTTTTTTTACCTCCAAGGATTTGATCCCTCTCCATACATGATAAATTCATAGTTAAGATGAATTTTCTCTCTCTCTCTCTCTCTC
>CBVK0100228754.1:0-24206 GCA_900067695.1 Picea abies | reverse complement strand
ATTTTGGGCCCCCCCCCCCGATTAAAGGCAGAAAAGCAAAGGGGGTCCGAAATGAAGCCTCAGTCGTTGATTTAGGCGCCCCGATCCTGGCCATTAAAGAGTTGCGCGTTCAATTCCGGACCCCCCCGCTTAAAGGTAGAATGGCGGGGGGCCACCGGAATCCACTCCTGACCATAGATCTGAGCGTGCAGATCCTGGCCGCCCAGATCCATGTCCCCTTTAAGTCCAACGCGCCTGAGTTTCATTGATGGATGGATGGCTAAGATGAATTCAGCGCTTTCGCTAGGAAAATCCCAAAAGGCCCCACCGCGTGTCCTACAGATGAACGACTGAGATGGCTTTGTCATTAAAAGGGGGCTACCTCCATTTCCGGGCTCGGTTATCGTGACTTGGAACTAGGACCGTGGGCTCGGCTTTGAAGGGTGCTTATCGGCATTTCGAGGTTCGGGGTTTCGAGATGTAAAATGACGAGCTCACCCCTCGAATCCCCGACTGCCGACATGACATGATCGTGCACCACGTGTCCTTTTGGATGGACAGCCGAGATCCTTCATGAATGTATATGGACACTACCCATTGTGCTAATCTCGGCGCAACTCCGCTAACCACGATTTCCCGTCGATCGTCGATCTGCTTCTATGGACGAATCTGGGCCGTTGACAACATAATTTCACCCGCTCACTTGATTTTTAGCCTGAAATGGGACTTTATGTGCTACGCTTGGGCGTTCTTCATGAAACCTGCAGACCTGGATGCTCTTGAGCCCAAGATAAGAATTGTCGCTAATAGAGTCGATCTCAAGCATGGTAGAAACCCCTTGATTATTGGTCATTGATGAATACCGTTAACAAATGTGAGGGGACCCACCAATAATGAAAACGGACCCCAAAGTACCTAGTATAATCTAGCGAGTGTGAATAGAGTAGTTGATGTCGAACACTCATAGAATCAATTGATCATGAATCAATGAGGTAAACACAATGTCGATCATGAGGAATCCTTCCACTGATGTTTGTAAGTTCCAAGGTACTAGTTGGGTTCTAGATCCTTTTCCTAGAGAATGAGTCGGTATTGATAGGAGGAGATTCATCGAAGGAGGGCCTTAATGTTTCCCCCATCAATCAACATGAAACAATCACTAAGAGATATTGTGAATAGATAGAATCACCATCATTAAGAAGTGTCGATAGGAAAATATAATGAGAGAATATAGTGAATAGATAGAATCACTCACATAATAATAATGTTGTTGTTGTTGTTGTTGTTGTTGTTATTTGACTTTAGTAAATATTATACATTAACATCTCCTTTAAGATTAACTTAGCGGTAAGGGATATTATGATAATACATTATTTAGCTCATGTAATCAATGATGATATGTAGCAAAGGAGATCAATACCCACACATAGCATACCATGTGGGAGAAAATCCACATCTTGTCTGATGTTGAAATTGGTTTATACAAAAGGAGGAACCTTTTCTTTGACAACTAGGCTATTATCCAATACCATTTTGACCTCTGTCAACCAAGGTGATAGTTTTATCCTCTTTGTGAGGGAGGTTTGATTTTTCGCCTAGGGATCATTTAGTTCTTTGTCCATCAAGGTGATAATTTTATCATCATGTCATGTAGGTTAGCAACCTTCAGTTTGTTAACCAAGGATCATTATATCCTCTATCCTATCGATGTGATCCTTCAATTTGTTGACTACGGTTTATTTTTTCCTCTATCCATAGAGGTGAGCCTTTAATTTGCGACCATAGCTCAATTTGACCTTTGTACATTGACACTAGTTTTATCCTCTTATCAAGGAGGTTGATCTTCGCCTATTAAAGAGTAAGTGACAAAACTTCACCCATGGTATTCTAGTGTCCTTGCCTACTAAAGTGTAGCTGGTAAAACTTTAATTATGGTCTTGTCCTCCAACATCTATGGTGTTGGTGTGGATTCTAATGAATAGAGATACATATTATTCCACTATGACAAATTCACTAGGATAGAGTGTGTATAATTCTATCTTTGAGAGAGTGAATCATGGAGGTATTATTCATGTTTTCACCAACTTCTTGAAGTTGTTCCACAATTTTATGTGGTCACTTTCTTTACACAACATATTCCTACTTTAGGAGTAATAGTGTTGTTTCACTTTCCTTCTAACACAATAGTAATTCAATTTGTTTCCTACTACGAGAGTATTAATGTCATGTATTTTCTTCATGTATTGTTGATCTTTATTTTATCTCTAGTGTATCTCCTAGCAGGGAACCCAAACCAATGAAGTCATCAAGCATTTTATCTTTAATGTACAATCACCAAAACTTTGAGATCTCATGTATCTTCCAATGGAGAACTACGCTATGAAATATTAAGGTATTTATCTCTGGTGTATCTACCAGTTTGAATTACCAAACATTTTAACTGGGATTTATTTTTTGGTGGGGAATCATCTTTGTATATGTACATCCATAACTTATGATTCTCGAGGAATGTTTATAAACAAGCCTAGATCCATCTTAACCCTGGATCTATCAAGCACTGAGAGGGATCAAATCTCTTGAGGTGCAAACCTTTAATCTTTCCTCAAGTTTTACACACACAAAAAAAAAGGTTTGTACCTCGAGAGATTTGATCCCTCTTTACGCTTAATAAATCTGGGATTAAAATAAATTTAAGGTGATTTACTAAATGAAACAAATGCTAAAAGATTAATTCATACAAACAACTTAAATCAAATCCAATTGAATATAAAACCCTTGAATATGTGTGATAAATGTTTGACCTCTCATAACTAATTTTCATGAAACAAATCAAACCATGTAGAGTTTGCCGTTCCAACTGAAAAAAGGCCGGAATCATTAGCTTTAGGGCTATCTCCTTCTATAAGAATTTGTGTTGAGTCTAACCATATTTAGGAGTATACAATTGGTTGGTTTGGGTATACAATTCCTTTATTGGGGTATATTGTCATGATAAACAACATCGTCGCTTTGGCCGAGTGGTTAAGGCGTGTGCTTGCAAGTACATGGGGTTTCCCCGCGAGAGTTTGAATCTCTTAGGTGACGTGCAATTCTCTATTTCTTAACAAAATTTCCGAACCTTTTTCTTCTAATTATTGAAATCCTGCACCAGTCATAAACAACCTACTTGATAAACCTCCCCAAGCAAAGTGAAAATCATGGCTTAAGGTAGGTTTCTAGTTTCATTTCAAAACAAATGCGAGATATTAAAGGTCAACTTTGTGCTGGCATATCTCCATCAATAATTCTTAGAATCACTATTACGACCCTAATAAAAAATGGTGCCAACATATTGCATCTAATGGATTTAGTATGACTATAATATTCCATGCCAATAAAAAGGTATTCCAATAGCATTTTGTTTACTCAAAAGAGAAAAGAAAGAGCTACAAATTTGCAAAGGAAAATCTCTCACTTTCCAAAATTGTCACTATGATACCAAAGTTAATGAACCTCAAGTATCCTCAAGGGTTAGCTCAAGTAATCATGAGCTAGATGTGAGATCTCTATCTCAAGTTGGAGAGATCATGGGTTCAATTATGTTGATTCCCTTAGTGTAAGGTTCTTGGAACTTAGGCACTAATGGTTTACCCTAATCTTGATTATGTTGGGATCCACCCTAGATGTGTAATGGTGGCCTATGGGATCATTATAGATAAGAGAAGGATAAGTATGGAGGCCATTTAATATAATGTAGAGTAGGTCCACAATGTTAATTATTATTAAATAAGGCCCCATCAAGTAGTTAGCATTTAATAAATGCAATGTGGCCTTATTAAAGAAGTCTCACTATGTAGTTATCATTTCATACTATAAATAAGCATGGATTCCTCCTTATTGAGGAGGTATGAGAATATTATTATATTGGAGCTTAGCTCATTGGGAGGTTTCCCCCTTAAAGACGAAAATAAAAAAGAGCTGGCCCTTCCATAAAAAGGATCGTTGTAAGGTGTTTCCTTACCTTAAGGGTGTTTTAATAAATACAACATCGAAAGATTTTATTTTTTTCCATTATTATACTTCTAATGTGTGATTCAAGTTCATATGAAATACACTACAATTGGCAACATAACACTTTTTAGGGAACAATTTGGAAACAAAATTCTAATTGTTTTTGTAAATAGAGAGTCATGACACTTAAATAAGTTTTTAAGCATCTTTCTATATAGTTTATAGAAAATAACTATAGATATGTATTCACCTTACAAAAATACATGATTTGAAAAAATAAATCACTCAAATTGGAGTTTATATGAAGGAGATATTACAATTTGAAATATGCTCCCTTTTGAAGGCTTTTTAGTGATGACCACCAGTATTGTAAAGTAGATATCTTTTAATAGAGTAGCTCTATTGTAGCCAAATTAGCAACATTTTATACAAAATTTCTAGGAATTTTATTTGTTATATTATATGATATATTTTGATCAATATTTAGAGCATTACAACCCTGGCAAATTTTCTCCCTAAAACCCTGACAAAACTAAAGAATGACCATATTGAGACAAATTTGGGAGGAATGGAAGAAAACAATGAAAGGATGCAAAAAAAAATTAAAAAGTAATTAAATCACATAAATAAACTATGTACAAATCTTGAGGAGACACTATATTGCAGCATCATCAATGAGGAGTATAACCATATTGTTGTTAGAGAGTATATACGAGAAACATTTTCCTGGTGTAATTTAGAAGAAGCTTGTTAACACTAAGAATTTAGATAGTGGTCATTTTTAGGAATTCCATCCTTTTTTTTACTCTTCACCATATTATGAAGAGAACATGATTGAGGAAAGAAAGAAGTAGGAGGTGTTACAATTCATTGATAACGATAGAAAGGATAACATCGTGGTTAATTCCTTGTAAGTGTGATAAGTGTGGGTCCTTATTGTATTTATCCTAATTGGTTCTAGATTGGATACAAGAGGTATTCTATGAATGGCTAGTTGATTCCAAGGTAATTCAACTTCTCCAATAGCTATAGGAAGCTCCAAAACACTTTGTAATCCATAGCTAGTAGGGTGTATCATTTTGGTGCAGGATTTTTCTTTAAACTCAATGGTATTTGATAAATTGCATTCATCTCCCAAAATGGATCGATATACATTTTAGAGAACATATGAATGGGTTAAGCATTCATCTTTCGGGACAATTTGAAGAATTCAATTCACACTTTATACATGGTCTATGTATTGTTAGCACAACAATACATAATTGATTGATGTATGCTAGAAGATTTGAAAAATAAACAACGACTCTAGAAATATGCATATGAAGGATTGTCTCTATGATGGTACCAAGATGTTATAAGAATCATCAAGTCCTTAGTTTAAATGTTGTCCAGATGTTATAAAAGCCATCGTCAAATTCGGAAATTAGGCCATTTATTATAAATAAATGTGTTTATGTTTTTTAAACATGTTTCTTTATCAAATTTAAATGTGTCTATATTTTTTAAACATATTCCTTTATCAAATTTATTATCTAATGATGAGATGAATTTAAATGTGTTTATATTTTTTAAACATATTTCTTTATCAAATTTATCAGTTATTATTGATGAGATGAAAACAAGTTTCAAACTATAACAAACCTATGTAACAATCAATTATTTTTCTTCTTTACATTTAGAGTAGCCCAATATAATAGAGATGATGTCGTATACTTTAGTAACACTTACATGTTGTTTTAAAAACAAAATGTTGAATTTTACCTATATTTCAGTTACTGAGATTACTACTAATAAATTAATTTAACTATAAATTATCAATGCTGATATAAAATATGAATTTATGCAATTAACCTATAGCTGAAATATAAAACAACAAAATGACATCGGAAGCATACAAAATCAAGCACATAAAATTCAAAATACACTAGATATTATCTTGGAAACACCAGTGTGGGGAAAACTAGTAAAAGAGGGCTTCTTATTGAGGCTTCTAAAGAAATTTTATAGCAAATACAATTCAGAAATTCCTTACATAAATTTTTTGGGCAGGGTTTTCCTCTCCACAAGCTCTGTACGGCCCAACTATCTCAGCACTCTCTATTCTCGTTGTACAACCACTGGTACAGCCTGATATTAACTGAAAATGCACCCAGAATTTAGCCTTGTTCTCTGCTGAACAATACGACTGGATCTAGCCAGTATTGGATGAGGACGTAGAGCCCTAACTCACCCCTCTTGATGTTGTAAAACTTAGCCTAGTGGAGCCTGGTGTTGGCAGCCTGATATGGCCATGTTCCTGACCTCTTCCAGCTTCCTTTCACTCCCATATTCACCCTGCTCAACTTGTCTCTTGCTCCAGCACAATTCACCCTCCTTCCTCATCCTCAAGCACCATCCTTCTACTCACTTTCCCAACTCACAAATGAGAATGTGAGTGTCCTCTCACCCTCAACCTCATTTTATCTCATTAGCATCCCCCCATTCACCTTGAGATGTGTGTTAAGGCTTGGCCTCAATGGCTGAGATTTGGGGCTACTGGACCCCACTCTCCACTAGGTGGTGCGCCCCCCTTGGACATGATCCCACACTCCACTAGAAGCCACCTTCAAAGGTGCGTCCTCTCTCCTTGAGCCCCACATTCCCCTCAACGGTGAAATATTATTGCAAGCCTAAATTAAACTTAGGTTGAAATACAAAGATTAATCTGGATCAATTTTAAGTGTCCATCAACATACCCAGAATACATGAACCTATCATAAACTAAAACTAACAAAAAAAAATAGTAACCAATAATAAATTAATGAAATATAAATATAAATAAAACTAAAAATACAAATATTTGTACATATAAAAGAGATATATGAAATATATACTTAATATAAAAATACTAAATAAAAAAAAAAATTGTTATAACTTAGTACATGGATAATCCTAAAAATAATATCAATCTCATATATATTGAGTAATTAAAAATAAATAAATTAATTAATACCTTTGATACCTCTTGATATTTAATAATTTGATACCACTCGATATTTAATATGTTGGGAAAAATATTATAGCACGAATGCGGAGGACCATTCATCCACATGAGCCGTATAAGACGGACATCATGCACTAATGGGAGATGCTTTACACTATATTATCCTAAAGCAATCATTTGGTCAAGAAAATGTATTTATTAATGATGATGGGAATGCTATGGTTAGGAATCTTCTCTTATAATAAATAAATAAGTCGAGTGATGAGAGGCTAGGGTCTCACAGTATGCTTCACTAGAAGCATAACAACAACGGCCCTCTAGTCTATGATGCTCCTCCTGACATGTACATCATTGAATGAGTATTTTAAAACTCTCAACTAAAGAGTTAACAATAATGCCTTGGTAGTATTTGGTTCTCCTTTATTAATAAAAGTTTCCTTCAATTTCCCTTGGTTTAGCCATACTAATTTGTGATGACGAGTTTATTAGGAATATGATTTATGAATGTGGGAAACATCTTCTAAATTTTCTTAAAAATATATATATATTAGAGTGACTAATATGTTATAATTTTTCAAAAATGTATATATGTGTATAGTATACATACACTATAACACATATATGTGTATAGTATACATACACTATAACACATATATGTTATATATGTTTGTCTCTATGTATTTATAGATATTTACATATAAAGATGCACGCATACATTTACATGTTCACTTTTGTCTAGTTTATTACCTAACACAACAATATTTATGAAAAGTTTAAATACGAACCAAAAAAAAGTTTGCATTATGAAAAAGTAAAATAAAGTCGAAAGAGAAGAGTGCAACACTGTTAGAAGAAACAATGTAGACATAAAAGAGTATGTTTGCATCCTTTGAGTTTTCTAGCAACCTTTTTGTAAAAAGAAATATTAGAGTGACTAATATGTTATATTAATTAAAAAATATGTAGCATTCTTTTAATTTTCTTTCAAACTTAAAAAAAAATATATTAAAATGATTAATATGTTATAATAATTCAAAATTTTATACATACATATACACTACAACAAACATGTGTTTGTATCTATGTATTTATAGATATATAAACATGCACACATATATTTACAAGTACACTTGCATCTAGTTTGTTATCTTACATGACAATATTTATGAAAAGTTCAAGTATGAGAAAAAAAACAGTGTACATTAAGAAAAAGTAAAATAAATTCAAAGATGAAAAATGCAACAAAGTGAAATAATGTAGACAGGAAAGAGTATGAGAATTTTTGAAAGTGAAGAAAAATTAATGTAGACAGGAAAGAGTATGAGAATTTTTGAAAGTGAAGAAAAATTAATATAGGTATGAAAGAGTATGTTTGAAAATAAATATATAACAAAAACAATATGTAATTTAAATAACACAACAAAGAATTACATGTCAAAAATAAGAATGAGACCAATTCATAGTACAAGAGTGTTTACAAATTAAGTTAACATATTACTTCAATTAATTTTGAAAAAAAAAAAAAAAACTAACTAAATTTTAAGGTATTTTTTTAACATTTGATTATTTGAGTTAATATTAGTTTTTTTTTTTTTTTTAATTATAATTTATTTATAAAAAAAAGTATGTATATAAAAAGACTAAAAAAATGTATTTTAATTATCAAAACTTATTCATTTTATGAGAATTGACACACATTTAATATGTTTGGGTGAAAGAAATGTTATAAAAAATACATTTACTACTAATTCAATTATGTATCCCATCTATCTATCTATCTATCTATCTATATATCTATATCTATATCTATATATATATATATATAAAAGAGGGTGGAGCTTGTTATATTATATTATATGTAAAAAGAAACATCTATTTTTAGGTTTTCAACTGTTTCGTCAAATTAGCGGAAACCAGAACAATTGGCAGTCTTGGATAACCATGTCCAAAAGAGGCAGACCGCCTACTGCCTTGCCCGGAGGAAACCATGATAGGTGGCAGCCTATAGTCTGTGCAGTAACCATGAAAGATGAAATTAAAACTAAACTAAATATTAAAGAGTTTAAACTGGTTGAACCCCTAACCAGAATCTGGACATCTAACCATAACCAGAAGGCAATCCTAGCCAAGAATTACCCGTTGAGGTATTCATTGTCAAGGTCTTCATTTTGCATTCCATTCCGAGCTGGCAGAGTATAGGGTCTTGCACACGTCGGACACCTTGGCCTTGTTGGCGCATTGGAGAAAGCCTCGTATAGCATGTCTATGTGTTGGCTCATGAATGTGCCACAGTAGACCTGGTCTGCCATCTAGCTTCTCAGGTCAAACACCAAGTCTAACTTTTCCGGGTGGAAGAAGGGCGGGGGGACATGCCACTATTTTGGTGCTATCATGATAGGAGGTGGCGCAAGGACCTCGCCACCCTCCTTCAACATTCCACCCTCCCCAGCCTCTCTTGTTGCAGTCTGTGTTCCCTCCTCTGCTCCATCCTAGTGGTCTGTTGCCTCACTCTGTTCCTGTGCTCCTACATTCTGCCCGAGGTCGTCTTCTTGCTCAGTGGATCTGAAAGGATCAGTGGCTCTGAAAGGAGCATAGTCCGCTGAGAGTGTGGCATCTTGAGAGGCCATATGGAGGCACTCCTCCTCTACATAGCAGATATGGAATTCCTCCATTATAGCCTCCATGGTGTCGGTTTCGTGGTGAGCCGTTGTAATTGGTTGAGTTTATTCCTCAGGGAAACTAGTTGGAGGCTGCCAATCCTCTGGCACCATGAAGAGCATAGAATTCGGACGGAGCTGAATGGGTTCTTCTGAGATGACCTCCTCCACATAAGTTGTTGGAGGTGAACAGACCATCCCTTCCCTGCCTTCCTTGCGAGCTATTTGAATGCAGGCCATTGATAACGCCCTCTCTAGCCTTTGTTGTCGCTTCTGTCTCACAACCAAGTTGTACCAAACAGGGCCGCGAAGCGACTTTCCTCTCTCCCATGGCATTGAGAGGATGATGCTAATGGCGAAGTTGCAGGAGGTGTTACAATGGTTGCACCCAAGCCCAAGACTGTTATCTTGGTGCAGACCGAATGCGAAATGGAAAGATCTGATGCATAGCTTGATGATAATCGAGAGGTGGGATGGGACGACTACCATTATCGCCTCCCCAACATTGAATTTCTATGCCATCTGGTTGTTCGCACGAGGGAGAAGTCCCATGGCTCTTGGCTGGTAGTTATGGCTGGCTTCCATACTTAATGACAAGGGGATGGGAGCCAACCATCCTTATTTATGGCCTGGCCAATCCTGATGCGACGTGGCACTTGTGTGTTGCATGTCACCCCATCCAGGGATCCCATCAAAAAATATTACTTTAATGTACAAATATAATTACATATACCTTACATAGATAAACATAATATTTTTTTATTGATTACTTTATAAACATATATGTATATAAAAATATATATATTAATTTGTACCATCAATATTTTGAAATATAATTTATTATTTTTATATAAGAAAAAAATATTTTTCATAGATATATATTAATATAGATTTATTTTGTTTTAAAAACACAACATTAATATAGATTTATTTTGTTTTAAAAACACAACATTAATGAAAAATTATGAAAAACACTCAATCATAATTAATGATATAACTATGGTTAAATTTTTATGTTAAAATGCTAAGATTTAATCTTGATTTAACTCTAAATTTAAATATGATTTAACATGGTAAAACTAAAGTTTAAATATGTAAAGATTAAAATTTTACACACTTAAATATATAATAATTTTTCATCTCACTTTTTTCAACACAATTATACTATTATTAAATTTTCACTAATACATAATATTTAAATTATGCACTTATCATGAATATCATAATATTTGAATTATGCACTTATCATGGAAAATATTTTCAATATAGTAGCATATATCAAACAATTCCCTTCCCAAAAAGAAACACAATTAAATTATAATAGGTTAATCATATTATATCATTGATAATAGCCCTATGTTATGGTGACAAGTACCATAATATGTCCTTCATATCTAAGAATAAGGGTTGTTATAACAATGGCATTGATTCATATCTACCACATTTATCCTAATGATTTGATATATATATATATATATATATATATATATATATATATATATATATTTATATATTTATATATTTATATATTTTGAAATTTATTAATATATCATAAATTAATTAATATAAATAATAATATGCTCTTATGTTGATAAATCACATCTCTTTAGATTATAATATTATTTCTAATGATGTTGTATCTTAGTTTTGACTAGGTGTTGGCATGGAACAAAGTTTATAAGAAAAGATTAATCTGTAGAGATAGTAAAAGCATAGAAGCATGAGTATGCACTTTTATAGAAGTCTGAATACGTAAGGTTAAGGAGTCATCTTGTATATCATTTTGTGCCCAATTTTCTAGATACTTTGTGCATGTCTCTAAACATACAGACTCTTTTGTGCTATGTTTGTATGAGTTACTATTAGTGAATTTCCTGGGACATTTTGAAATCTTTTATAACCACTCTAGCTTCATATATCGTTATGAAGCCTATAATATTATTAGAGAGACTTGATATTAGAGAAAAAATTTCAGATGAATTATTGGCATTATGTGTTATTGGTTATCACACTTTGTTGAATTTATGTAATACCATGCATGTTGTTAAAATACAATGGATCATTGTTTTACCTATTTGTTTGGGTTTGTACTATATCTAGATGATCTATGTGGTGAGATCGGAAGAGCGTCGTGTAGGGAAAGAGTGTAGATCTCGGTCGAATCCCCATTGATGAGGCACACTAGTCTACGCCAATAGATTTATTATGGATACCATCCATAAATATGGAGAAATATCCCTTAAGTTTCTTAGTGAAGTTTCCCTTGGAAAAGAAATTAATGTTATTTTAAAGAATATTTAGTATGATTCCTTGTAATTATTCAATAAATATTATTGACCTTAGGGGATGGTAAACATCAATGTCATCGATAAAAGAGAAAGAAAAAACAAACATTAAAATAACTAAACTAACGTATATCATCTTGAGATATTGAGATAGTGAAGTGCATCTACAACTTAGTATGAATGAAATATATAACATTAAAAAAAATTGTAATATGTAAAAAAATTAAAATAAAACAAACAACCACACTAATAAAATAAGTATATAATTAATAAATAATATATTCTTATTTATTTTAACCTCAATTTTTAAACAGTGATAAATTTATGTTTAAATTTCTTTTTAATTTTTCAATATTTGTAAATTTATAATTAAAATAGATCTATACTAATTTTAAATTTAAATCTTTTAAATTATATATATATATACAATAATTTTTTCTCCGAGATAAATTCGATATTTATTAAAATCTATCAGACATAAAAATACTTCGGCAATTTGTTTAAACATATATCACATAATAAAATATAAAACCCAAAGATTACAAATCTTATGATAAAAGCATAACCACCTTTCAAAAATATGTGTATATATCGTCTATTTAAAAAAATTGTTGGGCCTTTTCTTATTCATATGTATCAAAAAAAATTTAGAGTATCACCTCTCTTATTATGCTATTGACTTTTAACAGATACTCTCCCCTTCGTTCCTAATCACTTTTTGCTTGCCAAGACAACTCTTTAACAAACATTGCGGATAAAATTATGCATTCTCATCTTTAAAGTTGCTACTTATAAATCTTAATCTGTATATAGAAATTTGGGAATTAGACATTTATGAGACTAAGTGCTCATTGGACTTAATGATACACTAAGTGCCCCCTAATCTCAAATCACATCAAAGATTTCAAAGCATATACGACCTCGAATAAAGATGACAGTGATTATTTCAAGATATGCTTGGAAGATTAGTACACGTCTAGGGTTTCATTTGCTTTGTCAAACATCTTGCATAGTAATTGTGTCCCTGTAATAATAGTTACAGTAAATTATACATGAGTTATGTACATAATATTAATATTAATTTGGTAAAGTTGATTTTTCTCAAAGTATGAAGATGTTTTTAATATTCAACGGTACTGAACTAGTAACATTCTCAAATCATCCACGATGTGTAATTATATTATTGTTTTAAAATTAAATCCGATCACTTATAATAATTGACTGATGGTTCATAAAAGGGTAGATTTTTACACCTGCCAAATGTTTCTAGGTCTTTGGTTGTTAACTTATTTTTTTTTACATCTAAGTAAGTAGAAGTAGTTTAAGGTCTTACTTGAGGACCAAATGGTGGTTTCACCCTATTACTAATATCTACCAAATACTCAATATCTCATCATGGTCATTGATCATAATATTGGAAATGTGTTATGTGGTATAAAAAAGAATCTAACGTTTGATCTCATACGTAAAACCTAAATACTAAAACTCGATTACAATTTAAACTCATATGCAAGAGGAAAGGTGGGTGTGTGTGTGTGTCTAAATTCATCTCTTATTTTTTTCTCCGATTCATGTGCCTCAAATCAATAACAAGATACCAGAAAATATAGGAAATTACAAGACATCAATCATGGTAAGAAAGTTGTGGGTGGATGACATTATTCTAGTTGGATTGCATCCAAATGAATCCTTAGCTACCTGGGTCAACTATGGTCTTCAAACAAAAAAATTAAACCTTACTTATGAAGAAAATAGTACTAGTAGCATGGCACAAAAATTAGGGTGGTGCATTGACAATAATAACAATCTTAGAAGGCTTGGGGAGGAGTTCTTGCAAGAGGGCCTTGTGAACCAAAGGTGGTGTGGTGGTCCTATATGGTCTAAGGGTTCTCCAATGGGAATATGTGAGATTAAAAGTATGTTGAGAAATCATGTATTGAAGGTCTATCATGGTTTTGTGTATGATATTTTATTCATCGTTGATCCTCAAGGCATTGCTCAAATTGATGTTATCTTCCACCTTCGTCATGAGGGAAAGATGGAACCTGAGAGTGAGATTCCTTAGGTTCCATATCCTGATGGAGTCACTTAACAAGTGTTTGACAAAATGATTGTATGGGAAGTGTTTTCCAAAACTCCTGCAACGTGCCATGTTACTTTCATATAGATCTATATATTTGATGTGAAGAAAGTACAACATGCCATGTTACCTTCATACCATTGTAGTACCTTCCAACTGAAAGATCCCGAGACTATTCCTTAGCCCTTTATCTCAAGTGATATATCAACATATCAAGAATCTACTCTCTCAAGATATCATTAGGGATGTCTCTATGGTTATATTTTGGTAGCATGGGGCTATGATGAATGAATTAACACTTGACCACAATCCCATCCCCTTGATTTTCCCTTCTTTTATAGAATGGTGGAGGAGGCTTAGAGATAGGCTCAAGGCCTAGAACTTAGTGAAAACAAGTCATGCACACGTTTCATGACTCACATTGCATAATGGCCAACCCATCCTTCGCTAATCCCTTCAAAATTATTCAAATCTATAAGGTTATAGGGGTGATCACTTGTTGCATTAAGGCAACAAGCGACTAGTCACTCCTTGCATGAAAAAAACAAGTGATTGGTCACTGTTTTAGCTAGAGAAAGAGGGATTCGACTAAAAACATGGGTTTTTGTGGCAGAAACATGTGATTTCAACAAACTAACATCAATAGGTGCCCTGTGAGACCTAGGGTGGTAAACATAGGTGTAATAGATGTCGCCTAATGTATGAGGTCAAAAGACGAATTGGTGGTTGAAATACATTACCAAAGTACATAACAAAGGAGTGACATAAGGAAGGAACTCATAGATCAAGGAACTAGTAAGTACCCACAAATAGTGGTCAACCAAACATATAGATCATCCTCGAGGTAGGCACACCTATGCTTGGATGTAGAAAAAAGTATGGCCACTAACACAATACATTGTGGATCCATGAAGTGATATGAAGACCATGGCCATGAAAAAGTATATATCAGATCCATGTTATAAAAGAGACCATATAAGGAACAAACAAATACAATGCGGATCTATGTCATGATATACATCAAGAAGACATCTAGTATCAATGAGAATGTCAATGTGGTTTTCAAGATACTCATACAATAGTGATATACTTCATCGCAACTTGGGAGGGGTAGCATAAATGGAAGATGCCCCCAAATCCCAAGATCTTCAATCCAACCCCATTGATGGTATGATTCTACAACATGTGAACGGATGAGTCCATGTTGAGCATGGTAGAAACCCCTTGATTAATGGTCATTGATGAATATTGTTAACAAATATGAGGGGATCCACAAATAATGAAAATGGACGCCAAACTACCTAGTACAATCTAGTGAGTGTGAAAAGAGTAGTTGATGTCGAACACTCATAGACTCGATTGATCAGGAGTCAATGAGGTAAACACATTGTTGATCATGAGGAATCATACCACTAATGATTATAATTTCCAAGGTCCTCATTAGGTTCTAGATCCTTTTTCTAAATAGTGAGCTAGTGTTGATAAGAAGAGATTCGTCGAAGGATGACCTTAATTTATCCCCCATCAATTGACATGAAACAATCACCAAGAGATTTTGCAAAGAGATAAAATCACCATTATCGAGAAGTCTCAATAGGAAATATAATGAGAGATAAATTAATTATAATGCAATAGGCAAAGGGTTGCGATTAATCAATCTGACGTTAATAATAATAATAATAATAATATAATAATATATTATTATTATTATTATTATTATTATTATTATTATTATTATTATTATTTGACTGAAGTAAATATTATACATTAACATCTCCTTTAAGATTAACTTCGGGGTAAGGGATATTATGATAATCCATTCTTTATCTCATGTAATCAATGATGACATGTAAGAAAGGAGGATACTCACGCATAACATACCGCATGGGAGAAAATCCACATTTTGTTCGATGTTGAAATTGGTTTATACAAAATAGTAACCTTTGGTTTGACAACTAGGCTATTATCTGAGACCATTTTGACCTTTGTTAACCAAGGTGATAGCTCTATCCTCTTTACAGTGAGGGAGGTTTGATTTGTCACCCAGGGATCATTTAGTTCTTTGTCCATCAAGGTGATAATTTTATCATCTTGTCACGTAGGTTAGCATTCTTTTGTTTGTTAACCAGGGATCATTGTATCCTCTATCTTATCGATATGATCCTTTGATTTGTTGACCATGGATAATTTTGTCCTCTATCCATCGAGGTGATCCTTCAGTGTGTGGCCACAACGCAATTTGACCTCTATCCATTGATGATAGTTTTACCCTCTTATCAAGGAGGTTGATCTTCACCTACTAAAGAGCAAGTGGTAAAACTTCACCAATGGTATTCTAGTAGCTTCACTTACTAAAGTGGAGGTGGTAAAAATTTAATGATGGTATTGTCCTCCAACGTCAGTGGTGTTGATGTGGATTCTAGTGAATAGAGACAAATATTATTCCACTATGAAAAATTTACTAGGCTAGAGCGTGTATAATTTTGTTTTTGAGAGAGTGAATCATGGAGGTATTATTCTTGTTTTCAACAACTTCTTTAAGTTGTTTCACAATTTTATGGGGTCACTTTCATCTTTACACAACATATTCCTACTTTGAGAGTAACAGTGTTGTTTCACTTTCCTTCTAACACAATAGCAATTCAATTTGTTTCTTAATACGAGAGTACTAATGCCATGTATCTTCTTCATGTATTGTTGTTCTTTGAATTTTAGCTCTGGTGCATCTCCTAGTGGGGAACCACGCCAATGAAGACATCAAGCATTTTATCTTTAATGTATAATCACCAAAACTTAGATCTCATGTATCTTCCAATGGAGAACTATGCTTATGAAATACTAAGGTATTTTATCTTTGGTGTACCTACCAGTGATAATTACCAAACATTTTAACTCTAATTTATTTTTTGGTGGGGAATTATCTTTGGTTATGTACATCCATAACTTTTGATTCTCGAGGAATATTTTTAACCTGCCTAGGTCCATTTTAACCCCGGATCTATCAAGCGTCGAAAAGGATCAAATCTCTCAAGGTGCAAACCTTTAACCTTTCCTCAAGTTTTGCATTCAAAAATTTTTATCTCTCGAGGTGCAAACCTTTAACCTTTCCTCAAGTTTTGCACTCAAAAAAATTTTTACACCTTGAAAGATTTGATCCCTCTTAATGTTTGATAAATATAAGGTTAAGATAAATCTAAATTGATTTACTAAATGAGACAAAACACTATCATACAAACAACTTAAATCAAATCCAATTCAATATAAAACCCTCTGAAAAATGTTTGACCTCTTAAAACATTAAGAAAATAAAAATAAAAAGTTTTAATAAAAACAATGAGTTTGCCAAAAGAGCCCGGAATCATTAGCGTTAGGCCTGTCTCCTTTTATAACAATTTGTGCGGAGTCTAAATACCGTACTGAGGAGTATACAATTAGTTAGTTTAGGTATATAATTCGTAAGTTAAAAACGTCTATCAAATTTGTTTGAGTATATTGTCACAGTAAACAACATATAACATCGTCGCTTTGGCCGAGTGGTTAAGGCGTGTGCCTGCTAAGTACATGGGGTTTCCCCGCGAGAGTTCGAATCTCTCAGGCGACGTATTTTCTCAAATTTACGTTTTAGGGTTTATCATTGCCATTGCCTCTAATATTTAGGGTTTATCTAATATTTCTGCTTGATCATTGCCTCCTGCTGCTCTGCTTTCAGAACTGAAGGAACTCTTTCCAGTCGTCCTCCTTCTGCAGGCCCATCAAATCGCGCGAATAATCACATTAGAGTTGAAAAATATAATCGGATCAAGAGTTGCTTCGACTGTTCAGGAGATAGATAATCCGATGAAATTTGATCCAAGAAAATATTAGTTTGCTTTGCTTCTAATCGATCCATTTTAATGACTCCACAAATCACTCAAACTTGGCATTTATGCATAATATAATGGCGTAGTTGCCTCTAACTCAGAGTGCATTTTCCAGTGGCAGATGAAGTTCTCTTTTCTGTGAATTGATGAGCTTTGATCCATAATTAATGAATGCACAGGTAATTGCATAGGCTTCGATATATGCATGGTCTATGACTTCATTGGAACAATTAGCACCTCCACCACCAAAAGAAAAAGGTCGTTCATCATGTAGAGATCAATATGATCACCAACCCCGTCGTTGCTTAAGATAAATATTGAAAGTTCTTGCCATCATCCCGTCACCTGTGTCATGCATGGATCCACAGTGTATTTGTATTTATGGCTCACCTGTGTCATGCATGGATCCACAGTGTATTTATGGCTGATATTCTCTTATCTTTCTTACTCAGCATGGGTATGCTGGCCCGTCGATCTCAGGATTGGTGATGCTCTTCTCCAAGATTCTTAGCCCAAAGCTTTAAGACTTGATTTATAAAGTGTTTCTACCATCAAACACTTCTTCTAACCTCATACTTATACTCATACTTATAGTGGCATCTGTTATAATGTTATATGCCACCTAATTATTAGGTTATTATCACCTAATATATAGGTAATTATCCCCTAAAAACTCTTCATTTTAACTCTTAAAACCTATCAATTTTTCTTTGGGTTTTCAATTGAGTTTTTTTTCGGTCATCCCCTTCCTTCATTAAAAGAGTGATATCGCCTTTTTTCTTCATTGAGGGAGCAACCAAAAGGTTCGACCAAAAGGTTCAATCACCTTTTTTCATCATTGAAGGGGCGACCAAAAGGGATGGTCATTCATTTTGGCTTGCCAAAGAGCGATCGATCGCTCTGTCTATGTGTCTAGGGAGCGACCAAGTCTAGAAGTTCCTATTTTTGGATTTGGTTTCAATGGATAAGACCTCCTACTGATTTCTTGGGGTTTAGTCTCAAGAAGGCTTCCATTATGAGTTCAAGAATCTTATCCCGATAATGATATGACCTAATCCCTAAATCCCTATAAGAACCAATCCATTTCTCATGGAAAAGGAGGAGGAAAGAGCTAGCAAGGTTACTCTGGTGATTTGGTTGCAAGACTTGGGCAAGGAGCTTGGAAGGAGTTACTCTGGTGATTTGGTTGCAAGACTTGGGCAAGGAGCTTGGAAGGAGATCATTGCATTATCTTCTCATTTGTAAGTTGTAGTATTGTTTCTTTGATTAATAGAAGACATATTGATGTTTCCCTCTATTCAATTGTTCATACAAATTTATATATTCATTGCTAGAGAATTAATATAGTTATGTGTTATGATATACTATTGGATATGTTGTCAATCCATGCATGTTTGTTTTGATCTTTGGTTGTTTTCATGTATGCATCAGATCTAGGAACGTCCTTAGTTTATGTCTCTATTCCTGTCTTAGGCACTAGTACAACCTAAGTGAGCTCATCTCCTGCAAGTTATTCTTTTCCAAGTTGTGATGGAGAATATTCATGAGCACTTCATAGATTGCTCAGTTATTGAGTCATCTCACTGATTTGTATGATGTGACATAGATCCACATTTGTACTTGGTCGTGGCTATGATTTCACTTGCATCTTGCATGGATCCGCAATGTATACTTTCATGGCCATAATCAAGTCCTGATTGATTCTTTATGGATCCACGGTTTATTCTGTTGTGGCCATTATCCCATCACTTGTGTCATGCATGGATCCTCAGTGTATTTATGGTAGCTATGCTCTTGTCTTTCTTATCGAGCATTGGTATGCTTGCCTCGGGGATCTTTTTCTATAGGATTGGCGATGCTCTTCTCCAAGTTCTTTTCCCAAAGCTCTACGACTTTATTTATAAAGTGTTTCGGGCATTAGACACCTCTTTTGATCTCACACTTTAGGGAGCATCTGTTATAATGTTATTTTCCACCTAATCATTAGGCCATTATCACCTAAATATCACCTAATATCTAGGTCATTATCCCCTAGAAACCCCTCATTTTAACCCTTAAAACCTACCAATTTTTCCTTGGGTTTTTAGTTGAGTTTCTTTTCAATCACCCCCTGCCTTCATTAAAAGATTGACCAAAAGGGATTCGGTCACCCCTTGCCTTCATTAAAAGCGCAGCCAAAAGGTTCGGTCACCTTTTTCCTTCATTGAGGGGGCGACCAAAAGGTTTGGTCACCTTTTTCCTTCATTGCGGGTGTGACCAAACAGGATGTTTACTCCTTTTCACCTGCCAAGGAGCAATCGATCACTCTGTCTATGTGTCTATGGAGCGACGAAGTCTAGAAGCTCCCATTTTTGCATTTGGTTTCGATGGATAAGACCTCCCACTGATTTCTCGAGGTTTAGTCTCGAGAAGGCTTCCATTATGAGTTCAAGAATCTTATCCTAATAACTATATGGACCCATCTCTAAATCCCTATAAGAACCAATCCATTTCCCATGGAAAATGAGGAGGAAAGAGCTAGCAAGGTTAATCTGGTTATTTGGTTGTAAGACCTAGGCGAGGAGCTTGGAAGGAGACCATTGCATCAGCTTATGATTTGTAAGTTGTAATATTGTTTCTTTGATTAGTAGAAGACATACTGGATGTTTCCCTCTATCTAATTGTTCATATAAGTTTATGAATTCATTGGTAGATAATTAGTGTAATTATGTGTTATGATATATTATTAGATATATTTTCAATCAATGCATGTTTGCTTTGATCTTTGAGAGGTTTTCATGTATGAATCAGATCTAGGAACATCCTTACTTTATGTTTATATTCTTGTCTTAGGCGTTGGTAGAACCTAAAAAAGTTAAGCTCCTACAGGGTGCATAATCCCTACAACAGTCACTGCATTCTCGTATTTATCATTTTTTTATTATATAGTAATAATTTAGGTATTTACATAAAATTTGATCTTGAAAGAGTTGTAGTGGGTTTATGTACATATGAACATATATGTGTTGAGATTGGAAAATTCTAAGTACACATAGGTCTTGGATTATGAGAACATGACATTTAGATGTAGGATATATGCCATTTACAAGCTACTTGTCCCCATTCTCATGTTCATCCTCCCATGAAAAAGGGACCAAATCAAAATCAAAGAGATGGAATTTTCTAGAGGAATCAAGTTTGGATTTTGACATTGATCTGAAAGAGGTACATCAACCAGTAACTATTGACACTGATAGGAATGATGAAAATCAACACCCAAATGTCTTGATTGAGGAATCCACTATTCTATCGAGGGATCATACCATTGAGGAAATGGATACAAGGATTTCCTCTTCAATGGAATTTTTGGTAATGGAAGGCCATTTAGGTGGCACAATAAAGAATCACAAAACTTATACTTGTGATTTAGATAAGGAACTAGTTCCTTCTAAGAAGCCTAATCTCTTGGCATCTGACTTCATAGTTAACTATTGCAACTCATCCTTCCTTAGATTGGCAGGAAGTTAAAAAGAAGGGGAAAAAGGGGAAAATTGAGGATTATTTTTTAAAGGCCAACAATAACATGTACATTACTTTTGTAATTATATCCTCCTAAGTGCAATATGCATCGATATTCATATAAGTGCAATATACATCTATATACTTGTTAAGTGGGATGTTGTCATTCAAGCTTGGACGCCCCATGGAACCATTTTATTCCCGCAGAAATGGCTCCCACCCTTAACCCCTCCTCATGAGATTTGAACTAGTGACTTGATGGGGACTAAACCCCACACAAACCAACTGATATACACCTCATGGGTTCCCATAGTTATATTTTATAAGCATATATCATGCCTTATAACCTCGTAACGTAATGGCGAGTTTTCTTCTTTGTACTATATTTGTTTTTTCTGCAATCATGGTCAAATTATGACAAAATTGGAAACACAAATCCATATGAACTCTCAATTTCCCTTTTCTTCTCGATTGGAAGATAGGTGTCTAGGATAGAATTCCCGTAGGCTAAAGCTTCTATGAAATGACTATTTTTTCCAAGGACATTTATCCGAAATCCAGTAAGAAATTCTTAGATTCATAGGTTTTTGAGTGATTATTTATGTATAATCTGAGTGCCCCAAAGTTTTTCATCTTGCTGAATCGATTCATGCATTTATAAATAAATTTTAAACAACAAAAAATAATGATTCATGGAAATTTCTATCGTCAGATTTTGACGAAAAAAACCATTACCTAAAACAACTGGACAACATCAATAGAATTTGACCCAAACGATAATGCACCCAAGTGATTATCATTTGCCATAAATAAATAAATAAACGTGCAAAATTTAAGCCAGAGCGCTGACAACCAAACAATAGTGACAAGGGAATTAAGTTCCTTAATCCATTTCAGGAACTTCGGATTGTAATTATGAGAGTCGTCCAAAGCTCTATGGATAATGTAAATGTATTTGTCAAATTAAACCGTATCATTTTTTATTTTTAAAATTAAATAAAGTAAACTCATGTAAAGGAACATTTCGCCGACATTCCATTACATCAAAATTGTGCTATCGATATTAGTATTGTCATGAAAAACACACACGACCCCATACATATAAAAACACAAAATTGTCTTTACCTAAACACATATAAGACTTTATTTATTTTATAAAATATTTTAATTTATTTTAATTTATTTATATATATTAAAATAATAATATGTTATAATAAATCAGAAAATGTGTAAACACATATAAGATTTTATTTATTTTATAAAATATTTTAATTAATTTGTATATATTAAAATAATAATATGTTATAATAAATCCGAAAATGTGTAAGTATACTAGCGTAGATATGTTTTCATGTGTGATTTATACATACTTACATGTAGAGTTGCACATATACATTTACATACATAATTGTGTCTAATTTGTGCACATACAACTTTTTTGAGCACATATAATTATATGCATGTTTAGTTTTTCTTTTTCTTTTTAATTATGTTGTTGAAGAGAAAATTCTTTCATGGATAGGTGAGTCTTTTCATTAACTAGACAATGACCAATGATAGGTTGTGGATAAATTACAATGGGTTTTCCATTATATTAAATTTGTAGGTTCAATCTATGCAAATAAGTGAGGAGAAAAAGTCTTACCTTTAACTCGTTGTTGTCATATCGTACCTAGGTTGATGTAGCTTCTAGATTAAGATACAAACTCCTACAATTAGACACTTGCACACATACAACAACATATACCCTTCTCAACATTTTTTAAAATGAGTGAAGTCTAGTCTACAAATAGATCTAATCTAATTTCCTCACAACAAATAAGATCTACCAATGCATAATATGAAAAATCATACATCGCATACATTGGAGGGGAAAATATTGTAGATCTATATATTTGATGTGAAGAAAGTACAACATGGCATGTTACCTTCATACCATTGTAGTACCTTCTAGTTGCAAGCTATCGAGACTCCTCCTTAGCCCTCTATCTCAAGTGAAATATCAACATATCAACAATCTACTCTCTCAAGATAGCATTAGCAATGTCTCTTTGGTTATATTCTAGCAGCATGACACTATGATGAATGAATTAACACTTGACCACAAGCCCATCCCCTTGATTTTCCCTTTTTTTATAGAATGGTGGAAGAGGCTTAGAGATAGGTTCAAGGCCTGGAACTTAGTGAAAATAGGTCATGCACATGTTTCATGGCTCGTGTTGCATCATGGTCAACCCATCCTTCGCTAATCCCCTCATAATTAGTCAAATCTAGAAGGTTATAGGGGTGATCACTTGTTGCATTAAGGAAACAAGCTATTAGTCACTCCTTGCAGGAAGACAACAAGTGATTGGTCACCGTTTTAGCTAGAGAAAGAAGGATTAGGCTAAAAAACATGATTTTTTGTGGCAGAAACATGTGATTTCAACAAACTAACATCAATAAGTCCCATGTGAGACCTAGGGTGGTAAAAATAGGTGTAATAGATGTTGCCTAATGTATGAGGTTAGAAGACGAACTGATGGTTGAAATACATAACCAAAGTACATATTGTGGAGAGGCATAAGGAAGGAACTCATAGATCAAGGAACTAGTAAGTACCTGCAAATAGTTTTCAACCAAACCTATAGATCATCCTTGAGGTAGGCATACTCATGCTTGGATGTAGGAAAAAGTATGGCCACTAACACAATTATACATTGTGGATCCATGAAGCGATATGAAAGACCATGACCATGAAGAATTATATATTGGATCCATGTTATAAAAGAGATCATATAAGGCATGAGAAATTACAATGTGGATCTATGTCACAATATACATCAAGAATGTTTGACAACACAGGTATTCCAACAGAGGACGAACACCTTCAGT
>CBVK0100228753.1:0-24206 GCA_900067695.1 Picea abies | reverse complement strand
TAGAAAAGGGTTTATCTAAGAATCAACATGTCAAAAGATATAAAATAATTTATCCTTATTCATGTAAGGGATGAAATGATCAAGTAGCTAGTATGGTACATTAATCTATCTAACATTTAGTTTCACTATCAAATAGCAAACCATGTATCGAAGAATACCTACTTACATCCCAACAAGACCCCTCAGTTGCTCTTAATACCCAAATTACATGATTTCAAGCTCAATTAGTTCCCAAAGCTAACATTGACATCAATGGAAGATGGGTTTAGGCTCTTTGTAAGAACACCTACAATAATAGGTTGGTTGCGGTACAAAATTCATAACTCCCAAGTCAATTATAATCCATATATTATGACCTAGTAAGCCCATGATATTAACTACATGGGAAAGAGGTGGTGAACCCCTCCAAAGCTTCCTCATCTCAAGGTGGAGGTTAGAGGGTATGACTCTACCCCCTCTTTTGAATCCCCAGGTGGTCCATGCTCCCAAGGAGTCCTAGAAAAAACACAAGGTCGTACCTTGTAGGATTGGTTCCATACTTATGTGTTGATAGACCCAACAACCTTGAATTAGTGGTATTCTTGGTTGGGGTGGGAGAAAATGTTGATGATGATACTATGCACTACATTGATATTAGTGCCTAATGGAGGAAGCATCATGGAATGCTAGGGATTTGATAGATCCCTATAGAAAAATCATAGTCCATGGAATACATATCTTATTTAAAGATTTGATGTTTTGTAGTTGAGAAGTAAATGTTATTGGTATTCTTGCTTATAAATTATTCAAATGTTATTTGGTCGTATGTGGTTGTTTATACAATTGTAAAGCATGTCAAGAGTAATGGTGGGTAGCAACCTTGGTTCCCCCACAGTTCCCCCTTGCTCAAGAGGGAATTGCCCCCAAATAGAGAATTGTTTGGATTATGTTGAATTTGGGTAGTCATATCCTAACCCTAAGAAACATTTATTCATCTAAAGGCATGGATGAATGAGCCTTATCCGAGGGGGAATACTTGAAACGACCTTAAGGCCAGGCTAGGCTATATGATCCCAACAAATTTAAGAGAAAAGAATCTTATGATCTTTAGTTTAATGATCAAAAGGGTGATGAAATAGTCTTGAAGAGGTTGAACCATGTGATGTTGTCTCAACATAATTATTGGTGTGTGTGTAATATGGGCAGACCCATGTAGATATTGGGTAAGGCCCCCTCTCAATCACTTGAATATCTACTTCTTTGTATCTTGAAGTGTGAAGAAAATGAGGAGTAAGCACTAGATTGTTCTAAATGTATCCCATGTGAAAAAACAAAGTTGTGTTAATTGCATTAGGATAATATGGAACCTCCTTATGAGACCAATAATAGTGAAGGGGGATTACAATATGGGAGGATGCCACCGAGGATGTTGCCTTTAAATTTTTATTTTTATTTAATTTGTCTTATATATTTAATGTCACTTGTATCTAATTTCAAGGTAAGTAGTCACAATTTTACTTATCAACCAACTTTTAATGAATAAAATAAAACCCCTTCCATATTACATGGGATCCATGAGCATTGGTTTCATACAATATTATTAAGGATAACAATGTTTTGAACAAATGTTCAAAGTTTTGTCAATTTGTTCAATTGTTGTCTTCTTTATTATAGGTCGATCTTGCCACATGGTTGTCTTGTATGATAACATAGTCAAATATCCATAAGCTTGCATGGAACTTTGTCATACATATCTACTTTGATCCTTGACTCATAACTAATTCTTATTTTATGTCTCTAACCACCTACCCCTATAGTACACTTTGATCCATGACTCGTAACTAATTCTTATTTTATGTCTTTGACCACCTACCCCTATACTACATACATAAATATCACACAAGTTCACACTACATTTCTTGCTCTTTATCATCTTCCGTAAAAAAAATAACACATAAAAAAAAAATCCTAAAAATACTAAATATTTATGATTTACAAGATTGTGAGTGTTGCATGCCATCTATTCATTCCCTAAATTCCTTGAAATCCCCACTACAAGTTTAGGTTTGATTGAGATTTAAAAGTATATCCATATTGTGATACCTAAATAGATTGTAAAAGAAAAATATTATGCATGTGTTGTGAACTCATCCGTTTTCACCGTTATTGCTTGTCCTACTAATCTAGTTGGCTTATGTTGTCCCCAACTTGTCACCCCTACCAAAAATCCTTTTGGATCCTCTTATGGCTTCCCTCAAGTGTAAATCATGGCTCAAATTATATAGTTTTTCATGATATCAAGGTTGTTGGTAACTACAAGCATGGTGATACCTCTCCAGGCACCCCAAATGTTTGTCTAAAGGTTTACCATGAGGTAATGAAAACTCTCCTAAGGAAATTCCCATTGGTATTATTGTTTTTAAATATGAAGAGCTATGTGGTAAATATAAGAAGCACACATTGCTAGGTACTTTGTTGTTTGTTGGTTGTGTGTCTCTAGAAGCCTTGATAAGGGCCTTGATTAAAGAGGTATGGGGCCCATAGATTTAGCATTGTCTCAAGATTAGAACCCTAACTAAAGGCCTTTTCCTTTCTTTCATTTCTTAAGAAACAACACTATGCTACCATCACTTCTTATAGACCGCATGTTTATAGATTGTCCTATCATCACCCTAGGTTGAAGACTTTTCTACTGATTGGTGTGCTTAATTTTCTCTCATTGTGTGGGTTGAGTTTCCCAACCTACCCAAGTAATTGTAGCTTTTCACTTGAACATATCTCACTAATTAACATGCTTTATTTGCCACAAGATCCTCCCATGTATTTAACCTTGGGCCATAGAAAATGGTTTTTTTCTAAGAGACAAAATGCCCAAAGATATGAAAGAGTTTGTCCTTGTCTAAGTAGGGGACAAAATGATCAAATAAATTGTGAGGTGCATTAATCTACCTAACACTTACTTTCTCTACCAAATCCTGGACCACAAAATCCAAGACTAGACACTTCTATCTTGGTAATACCCCTCAATTTGTCTTGGTATCCAAGTTGCAAAAATTCAATCTTAATTAGTTCCCTAAGATAACAATGACACAAATGGAAGATGGGCTCAAGTTGTTTATAAGAACACCTAAAATAACAAACTAGTTGTAGTGCAAGATTCATAGTGTCTCGAGCCAATTATGATTAGTACATGGTGACCTAGTTAAACCATGACCTTAGTTACACAAGAAGGTTGTGGTGAACCCCTCCAAAGAATCATCCTCTCAAAGTGGAGGTTCGGGGGCATGCACTTTGCCTCCCTTTTTAATCCGTAAGCACTCCCTTCTCCCAAGGAGCCCTAGAAAAAACCATGATATATACCTTGGAGGATAGTTCCATGCTTTTATATTAAAAGGCCCAATGACCTTGAGTTCAAATGAATTATTAGTTAAAGTGGGAGGAAATCATGTTGATCCAAGTGGATATCGGTGGCCACCCACCTTTTCCAACTGGCTCAAAATAGTTTTTTTGGCAATTTACTATTTTAGCAATTTTAACTTCCGGGGCCATTTTGAGGGCCTAAATGAAGGTTTTTCGGGATTGAGTTTCTCAATAATAAATAAAGGCATGATTGAGCCCCCAAAATGAATCTCCTCGACGATACCTTTACAATGGGCTATCATGCACCTAAAACGGAGATCATATGCAAAAGTTACGACCTCGGGAAGTTGATGTACTAACTTACCCAAACGGAGCCCACATGACTTTTGGCGCTTCATCTCCTAGGGTTAGGTTTTTGGATGTATAGGATTTTTGGAATTCCAGTTTATTGTAAGAAGGCCTTCAGAGCCTCATTGTAATCATCTTCTTGCTAATGTGAGTAACCATCACATCTCTTCTCAGAGATAAGCTGCCACCATTCTAGGGAGTCTTTCACTCTGTATTTTTGTAGTCTCTGTACATTTATTTCATTAATAGAAATCGTGTATTACTGTATCTTTGTGTTTATGGTTGCATATCTGATACATTTCTTTTATATTATTGGATATCTGCGATATCTCTGTTCATTTCTTTATTATATCTCCACTCTCATTTCGTGCCGAAAATAATCTGGATCAGTGGTATCAGAGCAGGCTGTTCTTGATCATTTTTTTCAGTGCATGTCTCCGATGAGGTCTGAGTATAACAAGTTGGGTCTCGAGTTTTTCTCTCTTGAGGACAATCGCTCTCGCACACCCAATAAACCCTCAATGGCGGAAGAAAAGAAAAATGACGGAGCAAACGATCATATCAATCTGTTGCTTGAGCAAGCTCTCACACGACAGAGGGAAGAAATGATAGAGAATTTTTTCCACATCCTTTAACGCCTACCGATAACAGCAGGTGCATATTCATCAAGTGGCCACTCTAGAAGCACCTCGCCTTTCAATGTACAAGTTAATTTTTATATTCCTATATTTGAAGGATAGATAGATGCAGAAGCCCTAGACATATGGTTAAATCTGCTAGAAGGTTATTTCTTTGTTCACAGTTTTTCCGACAGAGAAAAGATCACCTTCACACTCCTTAAATCTCTCCTCCATGTCAAACATTGGTGGGAAACTTACTGGGAGCAAAGCTCCACAAAGGAGTCTGGAATATATGGGGTCGAGCCCACTTGGGATTTTTTTGTGGATGTGGTAAGAGAACAGTATTACCCTATTGGCAACTATGAGGACCAGTACATGAGATGGACCACACTGCGGCAAGAGAGGGGCTAAGCAGTTCCAGAGTTCACCAATACCTTCCATACTTTGCACACCAAGCTGGGTATCAAAGACTCCGAACGACATTTGGTTCTAAAATACCGTGGGGATCTACACAAATACATCCAAACTGAAATGGATTTTCTGGACATCTCATCACTCGGTGTTGCTTATCAATATGTTGTTAAAATCGAGCAGAAATTTAAGCACCAGAACAAATGGGAGTTCGGGTCTGCAAATCCGCAACGACCAAAGTATGACAAAGACGGACCTAACAGACAGTGTCCTGAAAACCAATCCAAGCCACAGTAAAAGAAGGTTCACGAGAAGACAAAGAAGGACATCGTAAAATGGTGCGATTTCCACAAAAGCCCCTGGCACAACACCGATGAATATCGCTCAAAACATTCATTGGTGGCCGAGATCAAAGACAAGGAGCCGAACCCCGATTCAGAATCTGATTATGAAATTACTGGTAAAAGACAGATCATTGACGTAGACCCCATTGCTATTGTCACGACCGCAACAATTCAACCAGAAGAACCAATAGATCCTGAACAAGGGGAGCACCTTTTTCATTCACAGATGTGGGTGAAGGGGACCCTGCTGCATTTTATTGTTGATAGCGGAAGCTAGAAGAAACTCATCTCAGTAGAGGTCGTCAAACAGTTAGGATTGTTGACAACACCACACCTGCAGCCATACAACATCGGGTGGCTTCGCCAAGGACGAGATCTTCGTGTCAGCCAGCAGTGTCAATTGTGATATGACATCCAGCCCTTCAAGGATGAGGTATTGTGTGATGTTTTCCCACTAGATGTCTGTGATGTTCTCTTGGGCCAACCATATATGTGGAAGCGCCATGTTGTTTATGAGTCTCGACCCCGCAGTGTCATTGTTTCTCTGGGGGGTCATCTCTACAGAATACCAAAGGTAGTTCTGACCACTATTCCATGTAGTGTCGCAAGGTATCGTTTCATACTTCAAAAGTTAGCTTCTTCACAATCTGTTCAAAAGGTGAACAAAAGGATACTGCAACCACTACAGCCTCGACCCAAGCACCTTCTATCCAACAGAAGCAGGTCGACAAGATTGTAGCAAAGTGTAAAGATTCATTCTGCACAAAAGAATCTCATGTATCTAGACTGGTTAAAAAGGTCCAACCCTTCCAGCCACATGCTCGTGATAGCCTTCCACAAACCAAGTAGTGCGATGTCTCCAGCAAGGCAAGCAACTCACCAAGATTCATATTCAACAAATGATTTTTCCTCTCCACTGGGCACTCAACACAATGGAGACCATTGATTCCTAAGGAGAGAGGATTGATCCAGGTGGATATTGGTGGCCACCTATCTTTTCCAACTGGCTCAAAACAGTGTTCTGGCAATTTTGACAATTTACTATTTTTAGCAGTTTTAACTTTCGGGGGCATTTTGAGGGCCTAAATGAAGGTTTTTCGGATCGATCTTCTCAACGATAGCCGAAGGCATGATTGAGCCCCCAAAATGAATCTCCTCTACGATACCTTTCCAATAGACTGTCATGCGCCTAAAACGAAGATCGTGTGCAAAAGTTACGATACCGGGAAGTTAATGTACTGACTTACTGTTACACATTATTTTGGTCACTCTAGTGGTGTCTCTACAGTTATGTGTTCAGGCTCTCATAAGAACCTTTTGCCTGAGAAAAGTGACTGTTGTCTTCTTCCACAAAACATATTTTTAAGATGAGTTCGCAGGCTGACTATGTTGTAGAGTGTGAGAATCTTGATTCTCGCAAGCAACCCTATACCTAGCTTGTGAGGTGTTCGCAGTCTGCTCTATAGGTATGGTGTGAACCTATTTCAAAGCTTAAAAGGAAGAGGAAGTTACGAAGGTTCTAGAAGAGGATCTTCTAGAAAATGATTTGGCATTTGCATGGTTGGTATCCTACTGACTTCTCAGATTTAGTGGGATCATCCTCATCCCTTTAACCATCTCTCCTTCTCCTATATAATGAAGGGTTTCTCAAGGAAGAGGTTAAGCAAGATTGAATAAAGAATTGATGAAAGAATAGATTCAGAATTGTGTGAGGAATCCTGTTTGAATTGATGCTTGAGGCCTCCATCTGTCCATCAAGCCCTAGTGGATCTTCTTCATGCAAGTTTGGAGCAAGCGTGTGCGTTGGAACAAAGGACCACTGAAAGGAAGATTGCGACATCAAGGCGATCTAGTTGTATCTTCTACTTTCATATTAATATAATACAGTGGCATGTCCCTTTCCCATAAAATCACTCTTATTTTATTGCATAATTCCTTGATCATATGCATAGGTAGTCATTGAATATACTTTACTATCTTCACTTTGGTTGGTTTGTGTTGTCTTGGATCTGATCTCGCAAGAGCACTGGAGCGAAGCAGGAACAACAAAGACCTAAGGAAGCAATATAAAGGTATGTCACTCGTTCCTCCTTTGGTAGTAAATTCAATGATAGTTGCTTAGAGAAAACGTCATGTCATGTCCTGTTTTGTTCTAGATCCAGGTGGATCTAGGGAGATCTGTTAGTGTCTGCATATACTGATTTATCCTATAACAAAATTGGCGACTCCACTGGGGATACAACTCATTTTGTAGTTTTTGTTGACCATTTGTTCTCAACCTACTTTTTTCATTACCAACCAGTCTTTGAGTCTGTAAGAGACCCTTATAGACTCTCTGGACCCAGAAGTTCACTCAAAATTTATGTCCTTTTTCAAATTTTTTCTTGATTACAAACCTTATCGCACTGTACCTTTCTGTGACCTACAAGAATCATTGATGTTTGCACCCTACTGTTCAATCTAGTGCGACCTTCTCGCACCCTGCCTGTATCTAGACTGTGAGAATCCCTAATTCTCGTACTGTATCCCACTACCAGGCTGCAAACTCATTTGCAAAAGTTTTGGATTAGGTCTTCCTGTCTTTTTGATGCCCAGATTTGTTTGTTTATCTGGGGAGAACTTCTTTTGCCAGTGTTTGACTGTTTCTTGACTTCAAATTTTGTGGTTGATTAGTTTTCGGGGATCGAAAACTCTTCTTACTCTTTTTCCCAATTTTTTCTTCTTGATCTTTTATCAACAAGGGTATAATCTCGAATTCCGTGATCTGAGTGCTTGTTTGATCAAAAGACTTTGATTGGATTAAGAGTTGGGATTAATTGTCCTTTTAGATTGCTTGCTGCTTGAAATTTTTTTTTGTTCGTGTGCATTTGAGGAGGTTTTTTTTGTCAGTTTGTTATTTTTATCTTCATTGAAAGATCGATTTGGGTGTTGTTGAGTATTTTATTTCCATTGGTTGCTTACGTTTTCTTAGTTCCATCCCCATTTTTGGGTTTATAAAAAAAAAATTAAGTCTTTTTCTTTTAAGCAATCATTTATTCAGAAAATATTGGCGTTAAAGTATTGAAAGAGAACGAATAGTGAATTTACATTGTCAATGATTGTTTAATACTACATTTCAAAAGAAATCGTACATCGTACTTTGCATTATTCCAGAAAACTCCTCTTTCCCTGTTGTAGATAGAATTCATCGAAAAAAAATTTGTATCATTCATTTCTATTTACGCATTGTTGGGTCAGAGTCTTATACAACATTGGTTTCGTTTCCATCTCCCTCTTGCGTAACAACAACCTTTAATAATATTGCGCAACTTTAAAATTCAACTAGTAACTTTTTATAGGGCTCTTTTGCACCAACATTAGCTAGGCTAGAGCTTTGGAATAGGCAGTGAGACACACTCTTCAAAGCGTAAAACACACAATAGTATCTTGTGAAAGAGAGTGTCAAATTCCATTTGCAACATTTTTTCCTGGGAAGCCCTTCTCACACAAGGGTCAAACCTGAGGTCGCATTGAGATTGACAGAGTTACTCACCCTGCTTTGTTGATCTCGGTGTAGAGATTGCACGTATTACGGGGGTCGCTTTGAGGTATACCCGCAATGATGAGTGGAAGCCTCTCAAGTTGATTTCGAGCTAGATACCCTGCCCTTTTGTGTGGATCAGACTATCGACTGTTCCCCTAGGCATCATTGTTGTTTGTGGTAACTTTAGTAGCCTATCTTCTTAGCGTCTTACACAAGGTGATCGTGGAGGGGTAAGTCTTCACGGTACCTGGAATCGACGTTGGCCAGACTCACTCAGACTCCTTGGAGGGTATACCCAGGATTATGTGTGGGAGTTTGCACCAAGGTGTAAGTCCGTTAAGCAGGTCGTCAACGTAACTTTTCCACCCTAGCCCAGCCCCTTCTTGTCTCGATGTCACGACATTGGATTTCATCACCAACTAGTGATTTCAGAATAGGAAGGTCTTGTTTGCTTGGTTTTGATTTCTAGATTTTACTAGTGTGTGTTGTTTGTTTTTGTAAGTTGGCCATAGAATTTCTTTTGTGAGATTTTCGCTCGATCACCATTGACCCTCCATGCTGTTCACGTAGAATGAAAGGACTACCCCCAGAAGATCTGGAAGGTTCTCAACCCTTGCCTACCAACTCACCAGAGGGCTCTCCTCAACAAAGTGAAGTCCAAGACATTGCCACTCCACGACTAGAAAGAACTGAATCTTTATAACAATTTTGAATTACAGATTCTCGAGAGGGCTTGGGACTCCCTCTTGACTCTGTGAGACATATTGTTCGAGTGAATTCATCCAGAGATATTGTTGTTGAGTCTTCTGGATTACCAACCGGACCTTTCACAGGCCCTGAAGGTCAAGATCATTTTTGGACTACTGGCATTTTTAGATGGGATCTCTTTGGCTCAGGAGAAAGTGTTGATATCACTGTTACACCCGAGCCGCCCGAAACATCTGATCTAGATGCGATACATTTTACTACTGCCTATTATTTCCTTGGTTCGGACGCTCAACCAACTGACCATATCTTGATTGTCCCCCTTCAAATGGCCCATTATACAATGGTCCCAGATACTATGAATATTCACACCGAGAATATGGTGGCTAGCCAATCCCCCATTGGCACACCACTTTCACCCAGAATCACCCCAACGCTTCCTCCTGGATATCATGCATTGAATGCTTTTATTCCCGTTCCTACACAAATCCCATCTGAGACTCCTGGAATTTCCACTCCTTCTGGGCACCATCTTGTTCTTGGTTTTATTCCGACACTTCCTCAACCCCCTTCTAGAGGGTCTCTTCCATCCCCTATCGGCAAAACTGACCCTAGTGGCACCATTCATTCTTTCACACCTAATTACCAGATTCCTGTTGGCGGACATTTTCGCCCTGGAGGTCAAATCCCAATTGGGACACAACCTCCGATTGGAGGGCAACCCCCACCTACCCCACCCACTGGACATAACATACCTACAGACTTGGCCCATTATTGGAACTATATTATCCGAAATAATCCTCAATTGACTGGGGGCAACAACCTCAAACTAACTCTTTCATACCCCCTAGTACAGGCCAACCATATCCAGGTCCGTCCAATTCTATTTGGGGCTTGAACGCTGGACCCAACGTCCCTGTTCAAGGGAACCACCCTAACCAATACAACCCTATAAATTACATGCCTCTGTACCAACAATCGAATCTACCTGGATCCTCGCATTATATGCAAATTGCTTACAGTCCTACTCGTATACCTACGAGACTTCCTCCCCAAAGTCACTAGTACCCCCACGTGAATAGACAGTTACCTTTCTTAGCCACCCTGGACCTCCTTGATTTGTCTAGAATTTTAAACAATCCTCAATGGCCCGCCATACCGGCCAAACTACCTTCCGACATTCTTAAGTTCGATGGTAAAACAAGAGAGAACCCGAACAATCATGTAATGACTTTCCACCTTTGGTGTTCATCCAACTCCTTGATGGATGACTCTATTCGATTACATCTTTTTTAGCGAACTCTCATGGGTTCCGCCACGAAGTGGTATATAGAATTGCCGTGAGGCTTCTTCGCTAACTTTAACACCCTCATCATGGATTTCCTCACCCACTACCAGTTACCGATCCGATACGAAATGGGAACCAAAATTTTTAGTTCTTTCAAACAAACCAAAGCCACTCATATCTCTGATCACATTCATGAGTGGCGACGACGTCGACGTCTCATCAAAGTTGAGCTTCCCGATCAGTTACTGGCAGAGTGGTTCATGAATTCATTTGTGAATGATATTGCTCGTGACATTGCCATGGGTGGAGTTGTCACGGAAGAACAGACGATCAGTCGTGCTCAATACCTTGACCTCGTTTACTCACAAACAAGTACTCTTTATGATTTTCTCCCTGACACACCTCGTCCTTCTACTACTGCTTCTTCAACTACCCCTGCTGCTTCTCATGCGGCTGATGGTGTGATTGGCACTTTCCACGCCCAACCCCACTCCGCACAAGCCTCTACCACCAACCCCAAGTCCGTTGCTTCTAATGTTCAACATGCTCCGTCTCCTACTCCTCCCTCCGGCAAGACTTCTGAGGTGAACTCTGTTCAATCTACCCCTGCCGGAAAGAATAAATCCAGAAAAGGGAAGGGTAAGAATAAGGACGATAAAAATAATCCGCAATCTGAGAAGACCAAAACACAACCTGTTGACGATAAGGATAAGCGCAAACCCTGATACCCTTGTCTTATCTATGGTGATGATCACTACACTAAGGATTGTCCGAGACCCTGAAACCGCCTACCCCGACCATGTTGTCACAACCCTTTCCTTCTCAACCATAGGCCCAATTGGTCATTCATGATCAACCTTCCCCCTCCAATACATCCTATGTCTTAATGTGTATGGGTGATTCAAAAAAGAACGACATCACACTTACCACTCAAGCCAAAGATTATTCTTCCTCCAAAGAGAAGGTTGATGAAATACCTCCTTCCTTGGTCCAATCATCTCCATCGGCTCCAGCAACCAACGGTCCTCTTCATCTTGAACGACCAAGCCTAGACACAGTGCTTTACCCTCCCCCGAAGGGTGTTGTTCGAAAGTCTACTTTCAGTCCTCATGCACGTGCTGCCTAGAACTACAGTATTGTAGAAGATCTGGCCCAAGCACTGTCTGCGATGTCAGCCCTCGAAGTCCTTCAGAGTTGTCCCACACAATGGAAGGCACTATTGAAAGCTATTGGTGGAATCAACCCTACTGATACAAATTTAATAATTTTTGACTTGGAAGATCACATTCCAAGGTTACCCCCTCAACTCGCATTTCAAATACAAGTTATTGTCTCTGACAAGAACATTTGTAGAACAATTATTGATGAGGGTGCATCAATGTGTGTCATGTCTGTTACCTACTATAAAGCCATCAACTCTCCTCCCTTAACCAAATCCCACAACACACTCAAAGCCTTCAATGGCTTTGGTTTTAAGCCTTACGGTTGTTGTGGGGAAATTATACCCTACAGACTGACAAGCTAGGGCTTAAACTTGCATGCAGATCATGACCCTTAAGAAATTACTTTTAACCTTCTACCCCAAACCTAAAACCCTTTTTCACATGCAAACATGGAAAGAACCTACTAACCTTTTTACCGATGTTTGGTGTAGATCCTCTGTTGTGCTTTATCCTCTTGCTTCTGCTGCTCCTTCCAAAGACGATCCTGCAATCAAGACAAAACACTACACATGCATGCTATTGTTCTACTAGAGGGTTCGAGATTAAGCATAAATCGAATAAAACATATAAAACTCGGGCATTGGGACGGGAAAAGTATTCTTTATTAATCTCAAGATGAATCAACTTACAATAATAATAAAGATCGGCCACCGTTCCTTGATCCTGATCCTGGGCTCCTCCTCTTCTTTGTCCTCCAACTGCTTTGCTTGAATTCTCCTGAAGCTTGAGGAAAGGCTAAAGGGCTGGGACAAAACGGATTCGGCAATTGGGCAGAGTTCCTTTGCTATGATTTTCCTCTTCCAAATAGTACCCCTACCCCTTCTTTTATAGGCTAGAAAGAGCTAGGGTTTTGGACGAACTCTTGGCCATGCATGGCTGGGAGTTCCAGTTAACTAACCCAAATCTTTTCGTTCCGTCGACAACTTTCCTGTTTTTGTGCTTTGTTAGGTAAACGCAGGCTGTAGTGGGCCAACCAACATTCCAATGCATGCAGTAGAAGGCTTGCCAGCGTTCCAACGCACCCAGTAATGGGTTAGGGCGCGAGTTACTTGATTTAAGAGGTTTTTCAAGAGTTTGTTTAGCATGACCTTGGCAAGGAAGGGATATGAGTTGGCCTAATGCCAGGTAAGCATGTGTGGTGCAATTTAGAGTTATAACAGATGCCCCCTAATGTGTGAGGTCAGAAGAGCATCTGATGGCCGAAATACATTACCAATTCTTTACCAATCTGTACTGATATGATGAATGAGTGAGCCCAGGAAGCAGGAATCAGGAGGTGCCGTCTGCAAAAAATATCAAATGTCTCACTAAGGCGGGCATACCCATGCTTGGGATAAAATAGAATCATGGCTACCAATCAAATACACTGTAGATCCATGTCAAACAACTATGAAGAGTAGTTGCGAACAATACACAGCGGAGCTACATCTCGAAATCAGAAAGATATACAAAATAAAGTATCCATCTCTCAGAAGCTGATTCGGCCTGATGGTTGTACTTTAGAGCTCGAGAAACAACTTCAAAATCTTCTAAAACTTGGGTAGGAGTGTAATATGAGTGTACAACTGCACTACCCAGAGGTCTTCGACGACTCGTCGGTTATGGACTTGATAATCTTGATGATCGGACTGAAGGCTTCAGTGATTTCGAACAAAGACTTGATTGGACGTTCAGGATGGCTGGGTATGCGGACAAGAGACATATTGCAGAGGGGCCGACTCAGGCTAAGTGATAAACTTCCCTTGGACAATAGCACGACAAGTGATAAGACTCAGGTAACATATATGTTAATCATAAGTCTACGAAGTAGGAGGCAACGCAAACTCTCCATATGTTTGGAAGAGTAACCAAACGGTGGAGGACACAACTCAATATAGCAAGCAAAGCTTCCTAAGGTCGTACTACATTCCAAAGTCTGATGAATCAAACGGACAGATGTGATTTATCCAAGGGCGACTCATGATGCTGCCAATAAAGAAAATACTTTTCCCATCCTCTTTTTGGGGTATATTTGATTTTTTTGTTCTTTTTTATTATTTTGAAAAAGAATAAAGGAATATTACGTTACAGTGGAGGAACGCGTATAACAAACATACAAGCTCAAGGCACAAGGACAAGACTGATTTTCTTAGGGAAATGATACTCGGGAAAAATCCTCCAGTAGCCAAAGGTGTTAAGACGCAAAAGCAAACTGTACTTAGGCTGATGGGTAAAGGATGCAAACGCGGTTGATAGAACACACAATGGTAACGTCCTTCGATGCAAGTTTAACGAGCCCAAAGAAGGTAAGCTCGATGATTTTTCATATTTAGAGAGTCTTAAAAAGCATAAAAGGAAACTCCATTGGGGTACCTTTTTTGTCAATAGTCTAGTCGGTTCGAAAAAGGGATAAACTAGCGCCGATTAGACGTCAATTCAAAACCATTTTAACGAGTGTGAAAAGGACAAGATCACTCGGCTATTTTTTCAATTTTAAGGAGTCTGAAAAAAGCTTAACTATGGAATCCGTCAGGAATATTCTTCTGGACCATTTTAATGAGTGTGAAAGAATAAGGTCACTCGGCAATCTTTTCAATTTTAGAGAGTCTGAAAAGAGATTAACTATGGACTCCGGGGGTTTTCTTTTTCGTAAATTTAGTCCCTCAGGCCCGAAAAAGGAATAAAATATTACCTGAGGATACCCTTCTAAAGAACTGGAGTTCAATAGAGTATTCATTTATTCGTACAGTTGACCATCTGGACCGAAAAAGGGGTAAACTACTGCCGGACAAACGTGACTTCAAATTTCAGTTTAACAAGCGTGAAGGGTCACAAGATCGCTCGGCAATCTTTTCATGTTTAGAGGGTATGAAAAGGGCTTAAAAGGAGACCCGTTGTGTTTTGGGAGTCCGAAGGGTAAGACAAAGAGTGGAAAAGACCCATGCGAATGAGGCTCAAACCCGTATTTAGGAAAGACTACACGGACTCCCGAGCCTACAGTGTTAAAAAACGGCATGGACACCATAATGCAACCAGGAACTACCTAGGGCATCCATGTTTTGGCAAGCTCTACCACCCAGCTGGGAAACTTCTATTGCAGATATGACAGTTCTGTGTCACAACCAAATGGGATTGATCCTATATCATAAGAACAAAAGGAAACGAGATGCAACAGTCGGGATGAAATCCTACCCTATATGCTCAAGTTGTATTTTGGAATTTTTTTTTTTTTATGGACCGTTAATATATATATTTTTTTATTTTTTGAAACTCAATAAAAAATGTCTCAATACCTGATCAAATCCCTCCCATATAACTCTTGGACCACTCAAAATGGTTTTTGGTATAAAGAAACTGATAAAAGGGCCCAAAAAAGTGACAAAAAGAGGCCAAAAAGTCTATAAATAGAAGCTGGCAGCTCATTATCACCATTGCTGATTTGGAAATTGACTCTAGAGCCAAAAGACCCCCTTTTCCAAAGATCATGATTCCAGGAGCTACAGTGGACAAAACGGACTTCTGCTTGGACCAAGTAAGTACAAATTCCCTTATCTTGCATTTCAATACTTCATTTGTTGTTTATATTTGAGTTTGGGGATGGGCGTCGACCTCAAAGAGGTCGGCCCTAGGCAACCGCGAGCTGTCTAGGGACAGCCCGCGGGTACCTGCGTATAGAGCCAAAGCTGAACGCGGGTACCCGCGACTGTCGCCTCGACACCCACGGGTTCCCCCCACGCGATGGAAAAAATGATTGAATCAAGCATTAACTCCCCCTTTTTGCCTTGTGGTTTTGGCAGGATGTATGTTCAGTGGAGAGAGAGGGAGCACGAGGCCGCCAATGAGCTAGTGGCAACAGATCTGAACGTTATGGCCGTGCTGACGTAGTGCAGTTTAGTAAAAAAAAATTTGTGTCCGTTTATGCGCGCTCAACCCAGGCTACTGAATGCCTTGGTTGATTATTGGCACCCAGATGCAGAGGCCTTTATGATAGAGGGGAAATCCTTGGTGCCCACCACCGAGGATATTTACTTTTTGACGGGCCTCTCGAGGAGAGGGGAACCCGTCAACTTTCAGACTTTTCCTGCGGGGATGAGCAAAGTCTCGGAGTTGATAGAGGAATATTGCGTGGCTGGGACCAATCAGAGGACTTCCTCGATACCTGTTGGTAGTATTACCAGCCTCACCCTCCAGACCATCTTATCGCTCATTGGGCGAATTACTGGCTCTGCAGCCGTGCATCAGGCTTCGTGCGTACATATGAACTATGCAATTCAGTGCATGAATGCACAAATTTTTGACTGGGGTACCACACTGCTAGCAAGCATGAAAGGTCAGTTGACAGCTTGCAGACAACGGACACACATGAACTTCGGGTTTGGACCATCCTGTGTTCGTTTTTCTTTGAGAGAGTTCCATGTTTTAGTCCTCGGTTGACAGTACGACGACATCTGGCTACTTTCCCCACAGTATGCAGATGGGCAGCATTGCTGCCGCGACAGAGTGGCGGAAGGACCACAGAGGCCTTCAATGACGACTTTTTTGCTTGGTTGTCGCGATAGATCCCGGCTATTGAGGATTACCCATATGCAGGGATCGATTTTTCCAGAGATCCTGCGATACCAGTGCCTCCTAGTGAGGAGTGAGGGGAGATGGGTAAGTCTCCACCTACCTAGTTTTTTTGTTTGCATATGTAATTTTTATGTCTTTTTGATATATATATATATATATATCATGTTTTTGTATAACAGAGTTTTTGATGGGTGAACATTGTATTGTGTGCAGATGTGGAACCCGTGCGATCTGTCGATTACGCACGGAACAGGCGCCGCCCACGGCCAGAGGCTGCAGCTGCCACCGTCGGGGGAGCAGCATTGGCAAGGAACCTCCCAACAGGAGAGGCTGAGAGGGTTCTTAGGCGGATTGAGCGGAACTTCACTGCGCTCACTCGTACAGTTCCCATGGCAGAGATAGAGGACTTGCCGCCCTCTTTGCAGACTCATATTGTGGGGGTACCTCGGACATGGATCCGATTGTTTAGGCGTTTGGGCCAGGCTGTATATGAGTATAACAGGGCCCATAGGCCCTGAACAGACTTTAGACTTTTATGTGCCCCTAGCACTGATATGTATATATATTGTTTGAGGGCATAAGCCCTAGTGACTCGTTATGGTTCCCACCTTTGGGGCGCTTGCGCCCATCTATGTACTCTGAGGATTTTATGATGTTCATATATGGTTTTTATTTCTTTTCTGTGTCTTTATGGATTATGTGTACAAAAATATATTTACATGTGTATGATCATGATCTTTTTATGTGTGAGCAAGATGCCAATCTAAAATGTGATTAGCTAGAGTATCTGTGATTTGATTTAGACTCCTAGGAACATGAAAATATGTAATATAATCAAAGTTGCATTCCAAGAGACGTACCCTAAGGAATCGTCGGTATAAAGTTGGGTCGTGCACCCGGTATATCCTGTTTAGCTGCGACACAACCAGTTGAGAGTCTAGATAGACCCGAAGACGAGAGATACCCAATGACAATGCGTCACGAAGCAACTCAATAACTGCGCTATACTCGGAAACATTATTTGTGGTGTCACCTAAGCATATCCCTTCGGAAGATAACAACTGACCCTGTGGTGTAAAGATTACCCAAGCGGCGGAGGCAAGCCTCCGCGTGTGTCAACTAGCACCGTCCACATACCCAATGAACACCTCAGACTCACTTGACATCTGCCATAGTGACGAAAGATAACATCAATGACACGTTCATGACACGTTTTACAAAAGAAACGTAAAAAAGTAATAGCACAAAGACTATACATATGTTACAAAAAGTTACCCACAGTGACCGTTCTATGAGTAGTACCTGTTGAGGTAGAGCCCATTTCTAGGCTCCGCCAAAGCATTCCCTTCAAAATCAACCAAACGATAAGCGCCATTTTTTAAAACCTCCTTAATAATGAAGGGTCCGAACCACATGGGTTTAAACTTTCCTGCCCCCAGGGGGTCCTTATCTTGGTCATAAACCAGGACAAGGTCACCCTCAGAAAAAATCCGAGGATGAACGGACCTATCATATTGACACTTGACCTTATGTTTATGAGCCTCGTTGGCCAGAGCCGCATCGTGACGCTGCTCATCAAGCTGCTCAAGGTATACTAACCGTTCTTCAAGTGGAGAAGTGTCTGGCAATAACTGTACTGCCAATTTCAGAGATGGAATTTGACATTCAATGGGCAAGACTGCCTCCATCCCGTAAATGAGTTGGAAAGGTGAGAAATTGGTTGCAGTCTTAACTGATGTTCGGTAAGCCCATAATGTCGAGTATAACATCAAATGCCAATTTGACTTGGCTGAGTTGATAGTTCGCTGTAGAATCGTTTTAAGAGTTTTATTTACAGCTTCCACCTGCCCATTGGCTTGGGGATAGTAAGGTGATGAGTGTTCTTGCCGTAACCCAAGCTTTGATGTTAACTCGGACATCATTTGGTTCTAAAAGTGACTGCCATTGTCAATGACAATCTCTCTCAGGACGCCGAACCGTGCTATAATCTGGTTAAATAAGAAGAGAGTTGCAGTCTCTCCATCATCTTTGAACGTCGGCATAGCTTCAACCCACTTAGTGAAGTAGTCGACAGCTACAATGATATAGCGGTGCCCCCTTGCTGATGGGGGGTTGCATGTAGTGTAATCAATCCCCCATTTAGTGAAGGGACCGACGGTGATGATAGGAAACATGGGAGCTGGATGTGCCCGCATCTTCCGTGAGAAGATTTGGCATGGATGACACTTCTTGACCGACTCGATACAATCTTTTATAAGTGTGGGCCAGAAGTAACCTGCTCGTAAAATATTTTGGGCTGTTGCCAACCCGGACAAGTGACCGCCACAGGCTCCTGTATGACAATCGTTGAGCACTATGACAGCCTCCTCATGAGTGAGACACCGGCGCAAGATGCAGTCTACACCTCTCCGATACAACGTATCATTGAGTATGAGATAGTTCTTGGCCTGATGGCGTATCCGTCGACGCTCATCACGAGAAGCGGAGGTAGGGCACTTCAAAGTCTGGAGATAGATCAGTATATCTCCGTACCAGGGGTCTGAAGATTCAATCAAAAGCATATCCCCCCGGATAGGCGATTCCTTAGGCACAACGTCACTTGACTCAACCGGAAGCTCCGAGATAAGTTTTGCGAAGACCAATGACTTTTTGGACTTGGCGGAAACGAAGTCTACGTCAAATTCTTGGAGGATGACCATCCATCTACTGATTTTTCCGCCGATAACTTGTCGTGTCAACATGTACTGAAATGGATTCACGAAAGCAATGACGGTGGTCTTACGAAATAGAACATAGTGGCGGAACCATTAGACAGCATGAACTGCTGCCAACGCAAGTTTTTCGAGATGGGTATAATTAAGTTCCGGTCCTACGAGGCCTCGGCTCAGGTAATAGATCATGTATTCAGAAAACGAATCATGCTCCTGAACTAAAACCATGCCTATGGTTGACTCTGCGGCAGCCAGATATAATAAGAAATCTTTGTTATAATCAGGTGGCCGTAGCAGAGGTGCGGTGGTGAGGGCCTGTTTCAATGCATCGAAAGAGCGTTGAGCGGCTTCGTCCCATAAAAAGGGAACATCTTTCTTTAGTAAACGCATAAATCCCTTAGTGATTTCGGCATAGTTGGCGAAGAAGCATCGTAAGAAGTTTTCCTTGCCTTGAAGACTTTGAAGTTGTAAGATTGTGCGTGGGGGGGTAACTGGACTATTGCCTCCACCTTAAGAGGATCGACCATGATCCTCGTTGTTGAAACGATGAAACCTAACAAATGTCCTGACGTGACGCAAAAGCTGCACTTGTTGGGATTCAAGCGAATCCGGAAGTAGTGGCAGCGTTCAAAGATGAGTCTGAGGTGTGTAGGATGATCTTTTCGCTTGCGAGAGCATGATGCTAAATCATCTAGATAGGCCTCGACTATATGTTTGAGGTCGTGAAACACAAAAGACATGGCCCGTTGGAAAGTGGCTCCAACATTCTTGAGACCAAAAGACATTTTTTGATAGGCAAATGTACCCCACAGACAAATGAATGCCGTTTTGTGTTGGTCCTCAGGTTTGATTTGGATTTGATTATATCCTGAAAAACCATCCCATAACGAAAAGGCTTCACAACCGGTGCATTCATCAATGATCTGATCAATGAATGGGGTTGGATAATTATCTTTTGGACATGCCTTATTCAAATCACGGAAATCGGTACATACACGAATCGTGCCTTGTTTTTTATCGACCGGCAAGGGGTTTGACACCCACTGAGTCAAATGAATAGGGTAAATGAACCCTGCCTTGAGCAATTTCTAAACCTCAGCCTCGATGGCTGCTGCTTTCCTAGGATTAACTGGACGAAGTTTTTTTCGAACAAGCTTAGCATCAAGATACGTTGTGATTTCGTGTTCAACTATTTTTGGATCGATGCCTGGCATTTCCTCGTAAGACCAGGAAAAAACATCGCGGAATTCTTTGAAAAGATCTATGTAAATTTGAATCTCTTCGGGGGAGTAGTCCGCTCCGATGAAGACATTCTCTACGATGCCGGGGTTTCGGGAGATATTGATAGGTATCGTGGCAGTGATAGTTGCCATATTTCCCTCAGCATAAATATCCTGTGTAGCTAAGAGGTTAATGGGACAAGACTGATCTCCCGTCATGGTGATAGTGAATTCTCCTGCCTCGATTCGGCTCAAATCTGGGATGAAATATGATCTGTGATGAAGATCGTCCCAAGGTTTATTCGGACCAGTCATTGCTTCGATTACTGCTTCGTCAGAAGGCAAGACTAAATCTAACGAATCGGTGTTGGCAAGAGAATCCTGAGCCCAAATAGGCTCAAGAAGTGGATCCAACTCTTGTGCGGGAGTCGGATCAGGAGTAGCTGAAGCTTGTTGGACCAAAGAGTACGCTACTTCAGCGGGCGACAAGGGCGTGGACATACCAACGTGCTCCGTCACATCCATCGTGGCTGATGGGGAAGGAAGAACCCATGGATCCTGACAGTAAGTCGTGCAGAACGACGAGACGTGAAAAATCTCAGCCTTGTGGTGAGTTGATATAAACTTGACATCGCCATGAGGAGGTGGGTAATCGAAAGTACCCATCAAAGATGGGCACAAACCAACTCCTACGTTGACGACACCGGCTTGAGGATTATCAATCATGGGAACCGTGGATGCCGCCAAAGCTGGGTCAGGTCTAGAGAAGGACAATTGATCTATGGTCACTATCCGACCTTTGTGTGGGAACAACAAGACTTGGAAAATTGTAGCAACCACCGCTTGCATTGCATAAGTCCAACTACGACCTAACAAGAGATTATAGTCGAGGGGGGCATCGACTACCTCTACCTCAACGCACACCGTCTTCTCTCCTAACTGCACAGGAAAAGAAGGAATGATGCCATGTGGTCGGAAAGAACGATTGTTGAATGCAGTAAGGAGAGTAGGGGATGGAGACAACTCGGGCTAACCAATGGCTTTCTAGCATGCTAATGACATAACGCAAGTTGAAGCACCCTCATCGACCACCGTGTGGAAAATATTTCGTGTAAAAGTTTTCGTGGGATGATCCACTACTATCTGAAACGCGATGTGGTAAGGCAGACGAGGTTTCAAGTCAGTCATATCTAACATGATGGTACCCAGGTTACAAGTCTCAGTAGAGCCTAAAGCAGTCAACAAGGCTTTCCCCTGAGCAGGGCAACTTTGGAGGACCTCCAAAGCGGACATAGCACAAGGGGTTTGGGATAAATCTTCCACCACAGAGTAATTCTGGGCGGCCCTTGCGTTTGGATTGTGAGAAGATTTCTTAAATGCACCCTTTGGAATGCATGTCATTGTTTCACCCAACGTCTTCTTGATCTGTAGAGGAAGAGATGGGATCTCAGCTTCTTTTCCCTTCTCAGAGGCGCTTGGTTTACTATAATCGTGCGCTTTAGTCGTTATCAAAGCATCACCCCTAACCATATATACGTTTGCAGACGAGGAATTGTTAGGAGGAGGGCAGGTTTCTGAACTGCCCCCTTCCGCACTTGCAGAGGCTTGAGTTAAATTTTGTCCATGCTGAAAGGGATTAGTCAACACGACTTGCTGTTGTTGTGTGACAAACTTTTGGGCTTTTGCAAGTCGAGGGCATAGATGGGTTGGGTGGTCTTCTGCACATAAGTTGCATGGATACCTCGCCTTCCATTTTTCCGTGGTGCCCTCGCCAGCATTATCAGTGGGTTTTTTCTCCCCCTTACCCTTCTTGCGTTGTTTTTTCTTCCCTTCAGGCTGCTGGTTGGCCTTTGGGTTAGTTGTCTGCACGGAGTGTACTTCCGACGTTTGGGTAGGAGGAGCAGCCAAAACAGTAGTCTGGCTGGCCGCTAAATGTTGGATAGATAACTGTTGCAATTGTTTTGTCAATTGCTCAGCGAGCTTGGTTTGTGTTGAACCAACTATACCGTCGGCATGTGGTCCAACTCTCTGTCTAGTTTTATCCAGAATTGATCGTGGTGCATCTGAAAGGATGTTATATAATAAACCAGACTGAGAGTAGATAAGCTCAAACTGTTGAGCCCTCATGATGGCATCTTCCTCGGAGAAAACCCCAGAAGTTACGACGTCTTTGGATAATTGAGGAACTAAAGACTTAAGGAACCACTCAAGCAGGAATGTTGGTGGAACTGGCACTTTGATTAGACTCTTTCGGCGTCGCCACTCTCAGATATGGTCAGGGATATGGTCCGATGTCATCTGTTCGAAATTAGCAAGCAACTCTGTGCCCGCGTCGTATCTCACAGGTAACTGGAAATGGTTAAGGAAAGCCATAGCCAGTTCGCCAAAAGAAGAATATTGTGAACGATCAAGCTCTATGTACCATTTCACGACACTCCCAATAAGAGTGCGTTGAAACAATCGCAACTGGACGGAGTCATCTTTCAGTGAGTTAGATGAACACCAAAGGTGAAAAGTAGTCACGTGATCACCTGGATCTTCGTTAGGCTTGGCCTCGAACTTTGGAATGTCCGAAGGCAACTTCGTCGGCATAGGAGGCCAACGTGGATCATGACAGATAGGATCATTTAACAACCGTGTCAAATCGGGCAAGTGTAACATTGCCAGGAATGGTAGTTTGGGTTGTTGCTGATAGCCTAGAAAAAAGGGTCCTGGAGTTTCACTGGCACCAGGTTGCCAGGAAAAGTTTGGTTGCTGGCCTGGATTCTGGTAGAAACCATGGCCCTAACCAGCGTAAGGATTTTTCATCTGAGGAGACATCATTGGCTGATTCCCCATGAAGGACATAGGATGTTGGGCATTCATATAGGATGTTGGGCATTCATCGTGTTTGACGGACTTTGGGAAGGATTACCCCATGCCGGTCCCGAGGGGAGAGGCATAGAAGTCTGTCTGAGGTTTTATTGACTGTGGAAAGAATTTCCCCAGAACGACATTCCAGAGGAAGGAACGGATCCTTGTCCTGAGTTCCAAGGTCCTGGTATATGTGCCCCCGGTGTAGGAATAATACCCTGCGCCGGAGTAGATTGTCCAAAAATGGGTGTGCCCCCAGATGGGAAAGAAGCGGATGCGAAAGTGTTATTACCAAACATCCCGTTCCAAACAAACGGTGACGAACCTACCGACAGAGTTTGCGCAGGTGTTCCTTGACTCCCAGCTCCAAATGAACTTGTGTGTGTAGGCTGCCCGGCGGACTGCTGATGCAGACCACCAAGCGAAGGGGACGAAGGAGAGATATGACCTCCAACATAAGGAAAAGCGTTGAAAGGGATAGGAATGCCCCCAAGTTGACCCTGCAGAGGAGCGTTAGAGCTCCCTGCCCCCAGACCCAAAGTCTGTAAAGTAAAGTAAGTGAGTGCAGGACTGGTACTCGAACTAGGCATATCGTATGAAAACGGAGGGCCTGTCGCACTAGATGTGAAGGGAGGTGTGGCCGCCGTGATAGATGGGGATGGTCCACTATGCGATGTAGTTGCGGTCGAGACCGTAGTGGCTCGGACCGATGAAGAAAAGTTAGGAGATGCTTCTCCTGTGGTGACAACGATGATGGGAATGGAAGAATTCCCAGAGGAAGTAACAAAGTTTGGTTCCATAATTGGGTTAGGCACTGATAGGCGTTCGTAAAATTGAATTGGCACAATAATGTCCGGACAAGTATCAGTGGATGAGGTTTCAACTAAGCCAAGATTGGCAGTTGATTCCTCCAGGAGTTGTTCGGGCTCAATGGTTTGAAACCCGGTTGCTTCGAAAGACCCTCGTTGGTCTAGCTTCCGCCTCAATGGTGGCGGAGGTGGCTCTAGTATAACCAACGGTAGGCCCAGAAGCCTTCGTGACCGACGGAGCTCTGAATCCTCCACTGTGTGAGA
>CBVK0100228752.1:0-24208 GCA_900067695.1 Picea abies | reverse complement strand
CCATGAACTCCAAACATTTTTCCAAAACCGATGACCAATAAAGGGGTGCCATGTGACAGTTTAGGACTGCACCACGTGGCACCTTCCCATTCGCTCAAACATGCCACGTGTCAAGTGATCATTCATCTATATGTCTTCCCAAGTGTCAGCCCAGTCATATGCCACTGTACCTACCATGTTTTCCACGTGTCGTACAACTGTACGACCCTGCCATGTCCGTCGTATGGATGTGCCACGTGTCACCCTTGCAGTGGTGACACATGTCACACTATGATTGGTCCACCTGTACCTGTCCACGTCAACATCCACTATACCTTTCCACATCAATTGTATGACCATATGTCCTGTATAGTCAACTGCCATGTCAACACTATACAGATTGTACGGACTACACAGTCAACATTTTTTTGCCTATTTGGCAAAATGAACAGATCACGATATCTTGGCCATACAGTGTCTGTTTGAGCCCATTCAAGTTGTGTTGGCTTCATATCGACGAGGCCTATGCACACGTCCATTTTGAAAAGATTCTGAGCAATTTTAATTTTAGGCCTTTCTGAGTGCCATCTGGCTCCTGGATCACTTGCTGTACGAATTTATGTCTATTAGTTTCCTTGAAATTTGTGCTAATCTTCAACATAAAGGATGCCTCAAGTTTAGTGCCGAAACTAGATGTACGACCCAACTAATCCGTATTATACAACCCTCCTTTAATGTTGTACAAATTTGTATTAAATGTTGAACATTTTACCTTGGGATGCATGCCTATCCTCTCCTGGGGATGCAATTTAATCCTCCTTGCTATTAATCTTTCCTCTTAGCTCAAACTTTCTCTTTGGAATCATGCCTCTTCAACTTCCCTCTCTTCTCTCCTTGAAAAGTGTGCTCGAGTCTCCCTCAAGTGCTGCCTTTATTCACTCCTTAATGAGTAACTACTCTATCCCTTGATGTTCCAAAGAGATAGACAACCAAGATCAAATCTTTTTGTCTTGAGATCAATGGTCATGAATTAATCATCCATTGAGTTCATTTAAATCACTTAAGTGACCCACACTTCATAAAGTCACTTTTACCCATTAAATATTAAAAGACTTGACTTTATAAAATGAATTTATAAAGTCACTTAAGAGAGACATTTGTTCGATCTCTTCTACATGTTGGGCACCACCAATGCAAAAGTACCTTCGAGCTACAAAATCTAACAACTCCCACATTTTTGGGTTAACTATTTATAGTATTGGGTTGCAAGTCCTCAACTCTTGCCAAGATTGTCAATTTTGTAATTGCAATTTTCCTTTATGGCTTCTCAATTAAATCAAACACAACCATCTCTTCGACAATAGTCCAAATGCAACCATGCAATCCTATATATTGAAGGTTCTATATTTCCTCTCCATATATCCAAAGATTTTATTTGTTTATTTATTTAAATTGTGAATGATTTTGATTGGTTTATAACGCTTTGATTGGTTTCTAGAGCACTATAAACCTCAATTCCGCATTAACATATTACAAATGCCCGCTTTGTTTTCAGGGATACAATTTGAACTTTACACGTCTCCCATGCAAAACAAAAAAAAACTTACCAATTGATTATATAATAATTTGCAATTTCCTTATCAACATATACTTCCCCTTTATTCTAATCTATTCGACTAATCTATATATTATTCTTTATATTTAAAGCCACAACCAAACACCAAATTGGTATATGAGACCCCCTCTACCCAATGATTTGACTAGTAAAGTCTACAGAGGTATACATACCCTACCCCCTCTAGATTTGAACTTGTGACCTCTTAGGAGGAAACATATGTTATTAACCATTAGACCCACTTAGGGTGTATAACACTTTGTGTATGTTATATCATAATAATAATAATAATCTAATTTTAAAGTCACGACTAAGCTAAACACCAAATTAGTGTATGAGACCCCTTTATATAATTATTGTTTTTTTTCTTAATAATAATCTAATTTTAAAGTCACGACTAAGCTAAACACCAAATTAGTGTATGAGACCCCTTTATATAATTATTGTTTTTTTTTTCTTTTGTTGTATTTAATGAATCTCTTCTTACTCTTTTTTCAATTTTTTTTTTACCCTCACTTAACTTATTAACTTATTCTCAAGAAAGAAACACTAGTGAATTTTTTTTTTACAAATAAGAGTGAAACAATTACCATTATGTGGAACGACCAATGTTTAGAAATGATCAAGAGCATTTATTTAAGTTTGAAAGAACATCCTCCATTTAGTTATGAGCATTTATTTAAGTTTGAAAGAACATCCTCCATTTAGTTATTACTCAAGCATTTATTTAAGTTTGAAAGATCATCCTCCATTTAGTTTTGACTCCGATTTAGCAACGTAGGAGGTACATTAAAGAAGGACGAGGAGGGTCATCATGGATATTTTTTGAACTTTTGTGTATACTAACAAATAATTACTCTCACAACGTTGATGAGGGCACAAAGACCCTACACAATGGTGTAAAAATATTATCTTTGAAATGAGTTTCTAATTACTTATAAATAGTTTTAATTATTTCAATGAAAATTCATCATAAAAATATATAGCTTTAATATTATTTAAATAGTGAACATTTTTTTATAAATTTATTTGAGAATGTAGGTTTATTACAATTTATCGTAATAATAATAATGAATTTTTTGAAATAATTATATTTAAGTTTTTGTTTGTTTTGAATGGATATTCCATCTATTATCTAAAAAAAATAACTTGGATGCATACATAAAGGCTTAATGGACAACTTAATTGTTATTTTGTTAACAAGACCGTTACTTATAGGAATCCACAAACCATCTAGTTTAATGAACAAACCCACCTCAAAGGAAAAAGATCATTAGAAAGAGGTTTTGGACCATTGTTTTGCCACTATCACCCAAGGTGGACCACCTTACATCATCATAATTTTTACAAGATGCTAAGCATACTTATGAGCATTAATGCATTAATTAGGAGCCTTTTTCAATTCTTTCATGTGAATAAGAGATTTTAAAAGGAAAGTTATATATAGATAAAGGGTACATTTTATTGGTTCACATCCACAATATCTATTTTATAGTTTCATTTAAAAAGGTCGATACGCTTAATACTAATACATTTTGGAGTAGTTTTATGACTTCTAAAATAAATCTTTATTTGTTATTTGTTTTTGTTTTTTTATTTTTAAAGTAAGTTAATAATTGACAAATTCAATCTTTCTAACTAATTCTTTTTTGTTTCTTCCATAAGGTGAAGTTTCAATTTGATTTGTTTATTTTCCTTAAATTTTAGTGATCTGGGTCGTTTTGAAATGAGCTAAAATCTCCAAAAGCAAATTTTTATGGTCAAAGTTCCCATCAATTAGATGGAACTATAATTCATGTCAAAATTTCTACAGAATTTGGGAAAATTTTCCATCTAAAAAATGAGTTTGTCCACTTACTACCTTACTCATTTATTTGTGCTTTTAAATTTAAGTACCTTGTATTTCAACACCACCTTGAAATAAAAAAGGAGAAGATAATAAAAACATTTATCACCTATGCACAAAAGTCAAAACAACAAAAACTTTTCACCCCATATGTAGATGTAGGAGAAAGACCAAAAAATCCATTTAACATCCTAGAATGGTTAGTAGCTTCCTAGCATAACTTTGAAAGAAATCCAAACACTCATCGCAATGCTATTTCACTTGGAATGTTCTTTGGTTTTCTTTTACATTGGAGAATTTTGTGGAAGATAATTTCAAGTTGTTATCCTATGGATCACTATTGAATGTGCAATGCATGATAATTTTTTGGTCAAAAGTTTAGCATCGAAAAATATTTCAAAAATCCAAATGATGACATACATTTTACTTGTTTATGATTATCTTTCACTCAAGTTTTAAGTAGTTATGTTTTATATTTATATTTAGTAACTGCATTGATGATAATGATGATTACCATCTCTTTAGAAGCAACAAAGTCTATATTTTACATCATTTCTTTTAAGACCAAAAACTTGGTCTAAATCAACAAAGTCTATATTTTATGTCATTTCTTTAAGAGTAACAACTTGGTCTATGTTTTATATTTAGTGACTATATTGATGATGATTTTGATATTTATCATTCTTTACGAGCATAAAGGTTTATAAGACAAATAAAGGGTCTTAGACTAAATATTTTTCAAAAAAATATTTCTACAATTGAACACGGTTTTGAATAAGTTGGAGTCAGAAAGTATCAAGATAATTATAGTTTTTTGTAAGCCAGGAAGTCTTGAAAAGTAATTAAGTGATGAAACTAGTTAAAATTATATATTATATTATTAAGGGTATGGCATGTTAAAAGGAAATGTTGTTCATCATCAATCTCATTTGTATCATTAGTCCACTAACATGTTTCACTGTGGATGTCACGAGTGTTGGTCATGATTTTAGCAATATTCATTTTATTCTATAATTTTTTTTTTCCAAAAACAACTCTTGCAGGATATCCCATATTCCCCAAAATATCCAAATAGAGGGCAACTCAATCACCAACAACAACAATGTCTAGCAACCTTGAGGGATTTGACCAGATTTAAACCTATGACCTATGGCCTCCTTGTCAACAACAATGTGTTTTTGTACTTTAAACTTATAATGTTGGAGAATAGTTTTGATTAACCAAATTAAGATTGATGAAATCCTTTTAGTATTTCAACTTACTTTTGTTAATGATTGCATTATCATTCCACATCTTATATTTAAATTTTTTTCCAAGTGAAATATCATGGAGAAACCCTAGGGATGCTTCCCTGCATCTATGAATGACATCCCTAGTAAACTCATTAACATAGATTAGTGTGCCTCACCCATGGGGATTCAAGCTAGGTACCTACCAATACGAAACTAGTTAAAAGTTGAGCAATGTTGGCGAGAACTAACCCCTTGGGATCTTATATTTAAACCTTATAGGGATGTAAGATCTAATATTATTGACATTATTAATTTGATTATCTTATTTTATGTTTCAACAGTTAAATCGAGCCTTATAATCTCTAGCCCGACCTCTTTTGACCCTGTGGTGGCTATTGCTCAAACTATAAGCAATAAAATGGAGCCTACACTTGCTCAACTTGAACAATTTATGACAAAGAGATAAAAATTGCACCCATCATGAAAGGGGAACAACTAAGAAAATAATAGAAAATATGTTGCAAATGAGGAGAAATTTCATAAATTGTAAACTATCAATGAGGATTTCAGAGTATTTTTAGCCACTAAAGAATGAATAATGTGCGAGGAAGGAGAAACTTAATGCATTAACTCCTCAACATTGGAAAATGTATGAAATTGACATGGGATGACATTGATTGATACAAAGTTAGTGTGATACATTCCAGGAAGACATTATTCAATACTCTATCAGTGAATGTGCACCTACAACCCATTTCTTTGTAAGATTATTAATTATCAAACGATTAGTTGTTAGCAGTAGATAGTTTTTATAAGAGGTGGACATTGTCAACTTTGATTAGGACCATCACACCATATCTATAATATAAGTAATCAAGCAAAGAAGACTTATTGATAATCATGGTATTATCTGCATGAGTTTGCTTGCCTATTCTTCTTCCTCTTAGTAAAACTGATATCAACTATCAATTCACATTGGAGCATGCAAAAAACAAAATCGTTGCAAGTTATGACTCCAATTATTGATTCTACCACCATAGGTTTTAAGCCTATATTCAAGTTAGGTATTACACACCCTTCTTCAATGTCAAACACTCCAAGACAAGAGTACACATTTGAAGAATACAAAATGAAAGATCCACTCTCCAAGGACAAGTAACAAATTCACAAAATCATGAATAACTTCACATCACACTAGCTATCTAGCATGACCAATATCTCCATAAATTTACAATATGCACAACCAATACTATCCCCAAGGAATAATGTTGGAAGCTCCTTCCCATGTTTAACAATCACTAAAACTGAGCAAGGTTGTTATTCCTATAAACCTTTGAGTCACAACTCAACCAAAGTAGATAAACCAATAATCATCAATCTATCATGGAATGAATCAGGCCATCCCAGGGCTCCAAAAATCAACAAACAATCAAATGGTTAAACACACCTATCATAGGAATCAATCCACTCCAAACACTAGCATCCATTAGAACAAATCAACCACCTATCATAGATCCTCTTGGGTATAACACCCACTGAAATATAGATCACATACCGGCCATCAATGAAGTAGATATTCCATCTATTAGAAGTGAAAATACACCTGCATGTACTAGAACAAATAAGCCACCTATCACAAGTCTTGACTTCTAATCCATGTACTTGTGTGATGCAACATGGAAAGGGTTTGTAAACCTTAAGGAAGAAGTCAAGAGTCCATGACAATTTAACTAGTTTAAGACAATGTTATGCCATTTTGCATTCATTGTAGACCCATCCGAGTCACGTTAGTTCATTACCACTACATTTAATTCATTAAGACCAAATTATCAACTATGATAATCTGAATTTCATCGATATCATAAACATCATATGTGTCAATCTCATGATCATTTCTAAATTTAAGCATGCAACATGATTGATCTGGATTTGTACAGACCAATACATCATGATCTATGCATTTCATTGAAGCTCCCTCTAGTGTGCCACTTCACTAATTTTTGCTACTATGGGAGCAGAAAGATCAATGAAACAAAGGCCATTAATCTTAGTTGTGAAGCATTTTTTCTTTAAGGAAGAGAATTTAATACCTCTTTAACCAATAACTTTGGGGTTAACATGGATCTATGCTAGTACTAATTCTACTTCATGGCCTACTTGCACATACTCTTATGATTTTACCAATTCTTGGATGATCTTTTCCTAAATTGTAGAGTTATCAGTGAGGTGACAATGAAGATTGTCAGTTGCACTATGGTTTAGCAATGATAGTTAGTCAGCGAGGAGGAGTTTACCTCAACTAGTCAATGGGAGTTCACTTTCCCCTTTTAAAGATTGCTCAATTATGGATTATATTTTCCTAAATTCTAGAGTTAAAGTGAGGTGACAATGAATATTGTTTATTGCACTATGGTTCACCGTTGATAGTAAGTCAATGAGGTGTTTACCTTAACTAATCAATGGGAGTTTGCTTTCCTCTTCTAAACATTGATCAATTTAATCGATGTAGATGCCAAAAAAGGCGAGAGAAAAAGGACACATTTACTTAACACCAATATTACAATTCAATTCAATAAACCACTCATTATTACATTTCATCTTAGCAATAACATTTTTTGTAGAGCCTAATCACAAAACTATGGGGCTTAGGGGGGAAGCAATTTCTTTGAGTGTTTTCCATAGATTAGCTCTAGGCATAGCATCAACAACTTCTCTAACATCAATAAAACAACATAGAATATCTTTTTTTTTTGTCTCTACAATGCTCTACAATAACTATAAGGGTGGCAAGGTGATTGATTGTAGCATGCTAATCCCTAAAACTTGCTTGCCCTTTGGCCCCTTTAGTATTGTCCTCAGGCCATCTATTATTTTCTTTTCAAGATTCCAGCCAAATATTTTTTTTTAAATGGGGTTAATCATGATAGATTAATAATTGGATGAACCACCCTAGTTTTCAGATTAAAAAATAGGGACATTTAAACTTTCAATTCATTTTTTAGGTAAACTTTGTTTGACAACTTAGTTGAAAAGATGTTCAATATGAGGCACCAAGATCATACTCCCAAGTTTTAAGATATTGGCTTGGTATTCGTCAATATCTCTAGCTTTGTCATTAGTGAGACACTTCATCCTGTATTTTATATCCTCATTTGAGAAAATCTTGATACAAATAATGAGTGGCTTGGATGTTCTTAGAGTCTCAAGGGGAAAGTTGAGGGGGAATTGAGCTCTCATGAGAGGAATATCACTACCCTATTTGACTAATGAGTCAAGAGGGGAAAGTTGAGGGGGAATTGAGTTCTCATGTGAGGAATATCACTACCCTATTTGACTAACGAGTCATGAGGGGGGATTGAGTTCTCATGAGAGAAATATCACTACCCTATTTGACTAGTGAGTCAAGCCCCCATGAAGAATTTTTATGTCTTTTAGGTAAGTGAACCTTTTTTGTGGGCTCAAGAAATAGGAAAATGATTCTAGGGATTCTCATGTAAAACAACTCATTTAGATCATGTCAAGAGGTCAAAACCCGACAGAATACGATGGAAGGGTGTCCACAACAAAGTAATGAGGTTAGAATTAAAAGGATTTTATGACTCACTTTCACTAATTATGCGAATTATAATAAAATTAAGTTAATAAGTGGACAAACTTTTGGAGTAAGTTAATAAGTGGATAAATTCAACCATTTTTTGTGGAAATTCTTTTTCAAATGGTAGGAATGTTGGTGAAAGTTATAGTTTCACCTCATTGATGGGAACTTTGACCACAAAACTTTTCCCTTCATTCCAAAAAAATGAATTGATCAAGGGATTCATAAAAAAGATTGAGTTTAACCACTTATTAACTCATGATAAAATGACAAAGAAACACACTTTCTCCATCATTCATTTCTAACATTTATCTATGAAGAAAGCTAAACATTCTCTCTCTATATATTTTTTATCTTTTAAGGTTTGTGAAAATTTTAGATTTGATGAAATTTTTATTTTTAATATAAAAATGGATTCATCACTTACCCTGTACAATCTAATTATGCAATATTAACATATGATATTTGCAACTTCATCAATTCAAAATGATTCTTACCTAACTTTATGCCAAAAATATTAGTTTTCCTCCTATTATTATTAACAATTAAAAAAAAAACAATTCATATTATATTTAAACTATAACCTCTTTTATTAAAATTCAATAAAATTTTATATCAATAAAATAATAAAATTAAATTGTTAGAATTATTTAGTTTTCCTTCCTATTATTTTAACCATTAAAAAAAAGACTCAATTCATACCATATTTAAATTATAATCTATTTTATTAAAATTTAATAAAATTTTATATCAATAAAATAATAAAATTAATTGTTAAAATTAATTTATCATATTTAAATTATAACCTATTTTATTAAAATTTAATAAAATTTTATATCAATAAAATAATAAAATTAATTGTTAAAATTATATATGGTTAAAAAAAACTCAATTCATACCATACTTATATTATAACCTCTTTTATTAAAATTTAATAAAATTTTATATCAATAAAATAATAAAATTAAATTGTTAAAATTATGCATTTTCACTATGATTTGGACTCCTTTCAATTGATCGAGGAGGGTTTTGAATCATTTGCCATCTAACCAAATTTCAAATAGTTTGGATTCGATATGGTTATCTAAATTACAGTATAGTTCGACACAAATTCCAACAGCTTTGACTAAGTTGACGGGGGTTGAACATTGAGATATAGATCTAATGATTTGACCAGAGGGCGTGGGACCTACGTGTCAGCTTTGGTATGCATACAGAGGGAATTTGACAGTCAAATTATGGACACAGATGGAATTTGACAGTCAAATTTTTTATTTTGTGGAGTTTTGTTCATCAAATAAGATTATTATTATTTTATTTTATTTTAAAGATAGTCAACATTTTTTAAGATTTTTTATTTGATTGATATAATAATAATAATGATTCAATTTTAAGAGTATTTGACTGATAAAGTTTATAAAGATATACATACACTATTTTTTCTAGATCCGAACTTGTGATTTTTTAGGAATGAAAAATATGTACCTAACCATTAGGCCCACTCAAATTGTTCTTAACAATAAATTAATCAAATTCAAAATGTTTTGTTTGTTGATACCAACCAAAACAATCAGAAATAAAGCGAGGTAGTTCTAAGTTAACTAATAGACAACTTCGACTTCTATTTTGAAGTGTTTTAATCTTATCCAAAAGTTTTAAAAATATTGAACATTTATATAAAAATTTGACATATGTTTTTTTATCTTTTTAGACAATTATCATGGGAATCCCCAATCTAATTATCTAATTATTAGTGAAATGTCAATGTAATATTACTCATTTAAATGCATAAATCCATTAACACCTTCAAAAATCCATTGAAATCCAAAATATATAATCTCAACCATTAAAATATGTCATTCCAATTATCCTTTTAAATTTCTAATTAATTTTAATTAACATTATAAAAACATAAAAAGTTTAAACTATCTCTATTTATTTTGCAAAAATATACATTTTAAACCCCATAAATAAAACCAACTAAACTAACCATATACAACATACTACACAGCATTGAATGCTACGAAAATAAACATATACATCTGATGATATATACACAGTCGGATATATATATCTGGTGTATATACCGCATGCCCCAGCAAGGCTGTATATTGCTCGCCAACTAACTTACCCAATGATACGTCGTACGAACAGCGTGTGGCACCATTGTCAAACCCTGTAGCACCATCGTCAAACCCTGTAGCGTTGAATTAAAGCACCTTCGAAGGAAGAGGTAAAGAATCAGAATCAATTAACCAATGTGAGCCACGACTCTGTTTCTTTGCATTGATTGGAAACGCATCTGGGCCACGTTTGTTAAAGAATCCAAAGCAATTAAGGAAGCTGAGCCATTATTCTGTCCCTTTGCATTGATTACAAACCCATCTGGGCCACGTAGTTCGTTACTGGTGCTCTTCACTCATCGAGACCAAATTTTCAACATTCAAGTCAATTATTATAATCTGAATTTCCTCGACATCACAAACATCATATCTGTCTATCTCGTTGATCTTTTATGAGAGTGATCCGGATTTGGTCATACAAATAAGCCTTGATGATGTGTGCATTTCACTGAAGCTCCCTCTAGTGTGCTGTTTTCACTAAATTTTGCTACCAGGGAAGCAGAAAGATTAATGAAATGGATGCAATGAATCTTCACTGTGAAGCCAAATCTTAAAGAAGAGAATTTGATACCTCTTTGGCCAGTAGATCGGGGTTAACATAGATCTATCCTGGTACTAAATCTACTTCATATTCACTGTGAAGCCATTTTTTTTGTAAGAAGAGAATTTGATACCTTTTTGGTCCATAGATAAAAGTTAACATCGATCTGTATATATTCGTACTAAATCTACATCAAGGCCTACTTGCATGGGTCTACTGTGAGTTTACCAAGCCCTTGATAATCTTTTCTTAAATTGCAGAGTTATCAGTAAGATGACAATGGGGATTGTTGGTTGGATTATGGTTCAGCAGTAATTCAGTGGAAGTTTACTTCAGCTAGCTTAGATTTCGTTCCAACTTTTTGGTACCTACACCTCTCTCATCTACTGGGAATCCCCAGAGTTTCCATCCTCCAACTAAAAATTGGGTGATTTCTGTAAACAAATATAGATGACAATGGCGATTGCTTTTAAGCTTTCCTTCTGGTGGGCAGCTTGTTGGGTTGGATTACTTTTGCTCTGCTTTGGGCTGGAGAGCTTGGTAGCTGCAGGGGATGGTAAGAATCTATTGTCATTTGCTAATCTACTGTAGTTTTGAAAAAATCTCTGAATTTTTTCCAAGGTTTTCAGGTTGCGGAGTTTTTCAAAATTTTCAGATTCAAGTGTATGTTTGTTTAGTTTTACTGATCTCTCAAGTTGATAATACGCACTGATTTTTCTGCTGATTGCCAAAGTTGATGACCTTAGCTGATTCTCTTTGCCGATTTCCCAAATTGATAACCCTTTTCCACTGATTTTTTTTTTTGTCAATGTGAAGTCTTGCAACACGACTTTGTAGAACTAATAAGCTTTGCAACTTCGAATTGCATATTAAAACCCGAATAAAGATGGATCTGTCCAAATGTTCATATTCAGTACACCAAATGTACTAGAGATTCAATGCACCATTACACACAAGCAAACACAAAGTGTTGATGAATCGCACACTTACATCGGCAGGGATTTAGTTGATGGTGCAGATAGCTAACGTTTGTTGATATGAAAACCATGGCAGGACTGCTAAGCAACGGACACTTTGAGGTCGCCCCGGACCCCAATTTTCTCAATGCAACGGTGATTGTAGGGGAGACGGTGTTACCGGGCTGGAAAATCGAAGGAACCGTTCAGTACATAACGTCGGGCCAAATCCGACCCCAATTTTCTCAATGCAACGGTGATTGTAGGGGAGACGGTGTTACCGGGCTGGAAAATCGAAGGAACCGTTCAGTACATAACGTCGGGCCAAATCCGAGGCCCCATGGCGCCAGTGGTTCCGCAGGGTAGACATGCTGTAAGGCTGGGGAACGATGGGCAGATAAGTCAGGGCATCGAACTCGAGAGAGGGTCGGTTTACGCTCTCACCTTCGGCGCTGCTCGGACTTGCTCTCAGCTGGAGACACTGAATGTATCCGTCCCGCCCACCAGCGGAATCATAGATTTGCAGACACGGTACAGCGGCCAAGGGTGGGATGCCTATGCCTGGGGATTCCGTGCGGAATCAAGGCAAGCCAAGCTTGTTTTCAGTAATCCAGGGATGGAAGAAGATCCCACTTGTGGTCCCGTGATCGATTCTGTGGCCATCAAGAAGATTCCAGCGCCGGCTGCTTCAAATGGTATGAATTCATGAATTTGATTTCTTTTTTCACTTAGATCAGCCCTGAAGGCACAATACCGACCTGGTTTGAATGCAGGGAAATAGGGGATTGTGGGCCTCAAGGGTTTAAATAACTCTGTTTTTTCAGTTTAAATATCTCTGTTTTTTCAGTACCCTATGCTTCAACCGTATAAAATAAAGGAAATTGTTTTTATTTAACAAAGCAGATCCGTAGTCAGGTAGGCTGTCGTCCAGCCGGAGTGAGAGTTTATCACAATTAGGGCTTAGGGTTTAGAATTTGCTACAACTACTTGGTTCAAGTTTGCACACTTTTTTATAGTTCTACTCGAGAGTACCAGACCAAAAATAGGTAGATTATGTTAAAAAAACTGTAATCTAGAGGAAAAAACAAATTTAGATTTGAAATTCTCTCTCCAGAGCTATACGATGCTATCAAAATCTTCTGGTATTTCTGTTATCTTAAAACTGTTTTCTATACTCTTTAAGTTAGTTGTCTGTGTGTTTAGCAAACAAATTTAGTATGGGAGAGGATGAATATTGTCAGGTCGAGGTGAAGATGTTCACCTGTTAAGCGGTGCTGAGAATAATAACCCCAGCTCAGCTGACCTTATTAAAATATTGCCAACTTATTTTCACTGATACAGTGGACAATATTTATCCCACCCATTTTGTAGAATAGGACACTGATATAGTTAGATAATATTTATCCTAGCCCATTTAGTAGAACAGGTGTTTGTTGGGCTCTGGAGGGCGCTGTTAAACCACAGCTTAATTGACAAGATCAATGGATTTTCATATACAAAGATGTTGCAAAAGTTGAAGTTTCATATTTGAAATTCCAATACTTTATTGAGAAGCTATTTGTGTAAGTTTAAGAGACGTATTGAATTTTACACTTTTAAAATGCATATTAGATTTAGTAATGCCATATTCAATGCACCCAATATACTATCTGAGTTAGGTGCACTATTATACACAACAACACACAAGAAGAGTTTATGGATCCGTTTAAGTTTAAGTGAAATGTTGTCCTATGCCAACCCAAACCCAACCCCAAGCGCATGGGCTGGATACACAACAACACACAAGAAAAGTTGATGGATCCGTTTAAGTTTAAGTGAAATGTTGTCCTATGCCAACCCAAACCCAACCCCAAGCCCATGGGCTGGGAGGTATCAAATTTCATAGTGCCAATCTCAATGTTTTTGCTGCTGGATAGTATTCCACCTCTCAATGTTTTTACTGCAAGTTTTATTGAGTATTATAATCTATTTTGCTCACAAATCGTCTACTTCTCTATTGTTGCAAGTGAAGCACAAACATGACTTCCAAATATGGATATATTTTCTTCCATCTACCTGAATTGCTAGATGAGGCGACTTTAACCTGTTTCACATATTAAAAGTTTCTTGTAGAGAGAAATTGTGGAGATATTCTTGCTCTCCACATGTGATCTGGATAGAAAGATTCTCCTGCACCTTCTAATGGCCACTGATTCATTAATCAATTCAACTTTTTTAATTCATTATTTATGACCCAGTCCACCCGTGACCCGTGCATTGTACCATCCCTTCTGATTGTCAGTCACAGACTTGGTTTATCCTAATGCCGTTAGTTCTAAAACCTTAGTTGAACTGAGCTCTGTCTAACCTATGTTTAATATGTAGTTTAAAGGATATACATATTTTAAATTTTTTAGTTGAGATCTGTCTAACCTAGGTTTAATATGCAGTTGAAAGAATATAGATATTTAAATTTTTTTTATTTTTTTTTTAACTCATATCCAACGCAAATTTAATCTCTATGCTTAAATCTAGGTCTAAGTCTGTTATGTATCTTATAGGATATGCAACTTCTGACTTCACAACCTCTTGGTGTATATTAAACTCAGATTTAAATGAGTTTGCTTAAACCTACGTCTGACATCTAGCTTAGAGGATATGCAGCCTTTTTCTTCACAACCTTATATTAAAACCCAGATTTACATGAGTTCCCTTAAACCCCAGTCTGATATCTAGCTTAGAGTATATGCAGCGTCTATATTCACAACCTCAAGTTAAATCCAGATTGAATGAGTGTACTTAAAGCTAGATCTGATATGTAGCTTAGAGGATATGCAACTTTTATCTTCACGACCTCCGGGTGCATATCTTACCCAGATTTAAATGAGTCTCCTTAAATCTTTAGTTCTGATATGTAGCCTTTATCTTCACAATTTTCAGTGCATATTAGACCCAGACTTACATTTGTTTATTTAAACTTAGGTCTGATATATAGATTAGAGGTTATGCAAATTGGGTTTATTAGTTCTGTAATGGCTTTGAGCCCTATCTTACTGTTGCATACTAAATCCGAATTGAAATTAGTGTACTTAAAACGACAACCTTTTGGTGCATATACCCAGATTCAAATGAGTATCCTTAAATCTTTAGGACTGATATGTAGCCTTTATCTTCACTACTTTCAGGTGCATGTTAGATCCAGACGTAAATTTGTTTATTTAAACTTAGGTATGATATATAGATTAGAGGTTGCATATTGAACCCAGATTGAAATGAATGTACTTAAAGCGAGATCTGAGCTTAGAGTATATGCAACTTTTATCTGCGAAAACTCTGGGTGCATATCATACCTATATTTAAATGAATCTCCTTAAATCTCTATGTATATGTAGCCTTTATCTTCACAACTTTCAGGTGCATATTAGACCCAGACTTGAATTTGTTTATTTAAACTTAGGTATGATATATAGATTAGAGGTTGCATATTAAACCCAGATTGAAATGATGTGCTTAAAGCTAGATCTGTTATGTAGCTTGGAGGATATGCAACTTTTATCTTCGAAACCTCTGGGTGCATATCATGCCCAGATTTAAATGAATCTCCTTTAATCTTTAGGTCTGATATGTAGCCTTTATCTTCACAATTTTCAGGTGCATATTAGTCCCAGACTTAAATTTGTTTGTCTGATATATAGCTTGAGGATATGCAACCTCTAACTTCACAACCTCTGGACATATATTAAACCCGATTTAAATGAGTCTTTTTGAATCTAAAGTTTGATAAGTAATTTAGAAGATAACATCTGATATCACAACCTTTGGAGTCCTTTGGACGCACATTAAACCCATATTTAAATGAGTATATTTAAACCTGGGTCTAATATGTAACCCAGAGCAGATGCAATCTCTAATTTCACACCCTCTCTGTACTCATAAGCGCAAACAACCTCTAAGTACCTATCAAACCCAAATTTAAAATGAGTCTGTTTAAAGTTAGGTATGGTATTTAGCTTAGAAGATGCAACCTCTTTATCTTCACATTAAAATGAGTCTGTTTAAAGTTAGGTATGGTATCTAGCTTAGAATATGCAACCTCTTTATCTTCACAACCTGCAAGTGTATATTAGTTTCTCATTTTTGGTTAAACCAAGTTTTGACATGTCCCTTAAACTCAGGACAAGAGATAGAATTATTTTAAAATTATAAATATAGTACGTAGAATTGTTTGAAAGATCATCCTCTTATGTTATTGCTAAAGATCATTCAATTTATTGTTGTGAATGTTATTGGACATTTGGTCAAGAGATTTTAAAATATTGGAATTATTTCAAGATTTTAAATATAATATGGGATTGTTTGAGTTTAAAATGTTTATTTAAATTGTCTTTATCAATATTGTTGGGTATTGGATTAATTTGTCAATGTTATTGGATATTTAATTAATTTTATTTTAGTAATGGTGCAATTAAAACCCCTTTAATCAGAAATCCACGAATATGGAAAAGCATGCTTGGTGTTAACTAAAACTCCCAACCCCACTCAAATTGTAAGATGTACCTAGCCTAATTTCTATGGCTTTCCAAAAATAGTTTTTAAACTCTTTCAAACTTTCTTTCCTGAATCTTTTATTTGCATCCATGCTGAAAGAAATCTGAACTAAGATTGGCTTTGCGTTGACAGACCAAAACTTGGTGAAGAATGGAGATTTCGAATTGGGGCCATGGATTCTTCGCTACAGTTCTTTGGGAGTTCTGATATCTCCCAGCCCTTACGAGGATTCGTTACCTGTTCCCGGCTGGGAGGTGGAATCGGGCAAGGCCGTGAGATACATAGACTCCGACCATTTCTGGGTCCCAGAAGGCAAGAGGGCCATTCAACTCCTGTCCGGCAGTGATGGTTCCATCTTCCAGACAATATACACAGTCTTAGGCAACACTTACAATCTTTTCTTCCTCCTGGGAGAGGCAGGAGTTCCAGCAGCAGGTATCAGAGCTTCAATATGAGCTTCCTGGCCGACTCCGAGATCACCAGGATTGGCTTCTACAGTATGTATTACAATACAAAGATTGGGGATAACAGCTCTATGTGCGGGCCTGTTATTGATAGTGTTAGGGTCACTGATCTCGGACAGGTGATTGCCTCGGGATCGATCTCTAGATTGCCTTTGAGGTTACTCTGCTATTGTGCTAATCTATTGGCGTTGGTACTCATGATATATATATAAGGTCTTTGTGCTCAAGTCCTGTAAAAATTATAGAGGCAGTAGCTGACAAGGAAATGGCTTTGGCCGCCTCTGTCATATCATCTACTCTATATATTCATTCTGGCAGATAGTTGTTATTTTGCTGGAAAAAAGTTCTAGGTCATTAATAGAAATTCGATTTTTTTTTAAACCAGTATCCATCTACCAAATATACAGATAGTGATTCAATGATACAATTTATAAAGATGTAATTTTTTTTATTATTATTTTATTTCATATCAAGTTTTAAATAGGTGTATGTAATTGTTTTTAGTTCAACCCATTTTATTATATACAGTTTGAGTGAGTTTAATGATTAAGAACATGTGTTTCCTCATAAGAGGTCATAAGTTCAAATTCAGAAAGGGTGGATATGTATATCTCCCTAGACTTCACAAGCTTAGTCTTGACCTTAAAAATACATTATTATTATTATTATATAAATCCATGAGTAAGGGATCCAATTTCTTAAAATATAATAATTATTATTATTATTTCATTCCATATCAAGTTTTATATGATGCATGTAATTGTTTTTTAGTTGATACCACTTTATTATTATTAATTATCTAACATATCTAAAATCTCAACATCTCTCAATTTGTTAAAAAAAAAAAAATTTAAGTGCACACCCACATGGAGTGGACACTGAAAGGCTTAAAATCTATTTTAGTAGAGTGACATAGTACAATTTCCATATGAGTCCTCTCCTTTAATACATGTTCACTTTTAAGAAAAACAATAAAGCTAATAAATCTTATTGTACTTTCAAACATGTTCACTTTTAAAAATAAATAAAACTAATGAATCTTATTGTCTTTTATTTCAAGTTTAGAGATGTTATTTTGGTTTTCGTATAGTTAGTTATGTTAATATAGATTGAGTAGCATATATAATTGATGTTGTTATTGAAATGAGGGAGAATGTTATCTATCAAGGAATTGGAGTGATAAAGAGAAGATGTCATCATATCAACCTAAATGCGATGTTATTATTGAGGTGCATATGAGTGAGAGAGGATGTTATTAACTTTACCAACCTAAATGCAATGTTATTATTGGAGTGCATATGCGTGAGAGAGGATGTTATTCACTCTACCAATTATCAAAGGAGGATTCTATCACATCAACTTAGAGAGGATGCCATCTATTAGAGAGACTAGAGTAAAGGGAGAGGATGTTATCGCATCAACTTAGGTGTGATGTTACAACTAGAATGAGGTAGGATGTCACCCCAACAATCTAGGGAGATTAAAGTGAGGGAGGGAGGATGCTATCACATCTACTAGGTTTAGGGAGCTTGCTATCATATCAACCCAAGTGCGATGGTACCACCAGAGTGAGGGGAGATGCTATCACATTTACATGAGTGAGGGAGGATGTTATTTTCCTAGGGAGATTAGAGTGAGGGAGGATGCTATCTATGTAGGGAGATTAGAGTGAGGTAGGGAAGTTGTTATTACATAAACCTAGGTGTGATGTTACTACTAGAGTGAGGGAGGATGTTATCACATCAACCTAGAGAGATCAAATGGAGGGAGGGAGGATGTCATCACATCTACTAGCCTAATAGAGGGTTTGATCACATTTACCATAATAAATGAGCTCTTGCATAAACCCAATAATGAAACTATCTACCCTAGGGGATTAGGGAGATTAGAGGAAGGGAGGAAGGTTGTTATCACATCAACCCAAGTGTGATATTACTACAAGAGTGAGGGAGGATGTCATCACATCAACCTAGGGAGATAAGAGTGAGGGAGGGAGAATGTTATCATATCCACTAGATTGAGGGAGGATGGTATCATATCGACTCGAGTGTGACATCACTATGAGAGTGAGGGATGGAAGTTGTTGTCACATAAACCCAAGTGTGATGTTACTTTTTGAGTGAGGAAGGATGCTATCACATCAACCTATAGAGATTAAATGGAGAGAGGGAGGATGACATTGCATCTACTCGACTAATAGAGTATGATAACACATCTACCATAATAAAGGAGGACTCTTTGATATAAACTCAAGAACGAAGGTATATACCCTAGGAAGTTAGGGAGATTAGAGGAAGGGAGGAAGGTTGTTATCACATCAACCCAAGTGTGATGTTACTACAAGAGATGAAGGTTGTTATCACATCAACCTAGGGAGATAATTATTATTGAAGTGATGAAAGATACATTAATCCTAGCATGAGGGAGAATGCTATCATGTCAACCATATTGAAAGGGGATGCGATCACATAAGATAGAGTGCAATGACGTGAGGGAGGACACTTGGCATATCAACACATGGAAGCAAACTTCCATATTGACAAAGTTTACTCTCTTTTATTGTATTTTTTTGTTTAAATTTCATATTGACATCGAAGGAAAAATGGAAAACAAACTTTGTGTTGAGTCTAGGAAAGACCACTAACAATCATGCAAAATTTGTGGCACAATTGCAAGGATTGGCATTGTTGAAGCAAAAGAGAATAAACCAAATATCATTGATAGGGGACTCCTTGGTAATTATTTGTTATATGGTTTATTGATCCCTACCACAAGAGACCCACATGAGTAGGCTAGTCTATAGAGCTCAAAGAATAATAGGAAGTTTTGAAAACGTGGATTTCTATCATGTTTTGTGATCACTCAATTCCTTGGTGGATAAGAAAGAAAATGAAGCCTACAATATTTAATTTGAAATGGTGAGAACAAAAGGGGGATATCATCTTGTATCACCTTCCATGAAACACAACAATCTTTAGCCAAAACATGATGTAAACATACACAAAGGATAGGTGGCAAGCATTATTAGAATTGTTTAATGCCACATGAATGGATCCAAATCACCACCCTCTCCCATATTCATTGTCGTGGGAGGTAAGTAATTATTATTTTGTTGAAGGGATGCCAAGTCAATGCATGTGGTACTTTGTCAAGCTCAAACTAGAGGTTATCTTTCCTTGCAAATTTTGTCGCTTTTGTTTCTCTCTGGAGGAAGAGGATAAGGAAGTGCCAAACAATTTGTGCTTCGGCACATGTTTGGAATCAATTAAGATTGTTGGAGATTGGTGGTTCACTCAGACCTAGGATTGTAAAAAGGGCCAACTCCCATGAGCACTTAGACAAATGCACATTATGTGAGACTGTTGACCCACATAGAGGAATTCAACAGTGTGGGAAACAATATGTGGAATCCCAAGACTGTGTTTTATTGCATGTGAGGAAATGGGAGGGATGGATAAAAGAACATAAGAGAAAAAGCATAGAGAAAACTAGGGTGTTTCAAAGACAAATAATTGGATCAAGCAATTTGGTAGAGAATATCAAGAACAAATAGATGCAACTAGAGATTAGTATGGAAAGCAACAATAAAATATTAGAGGAAGTGAAGGAGAAAATCAAAATTATTTAGGACAAAATCTCGACATTGGATATGGAGCAAAGACCAAGTTTTGAGGAGTTCATAAATGCATCTTCCCATGTTCTCTAGGTGGGCTCTTTTGGAATAAATCAAATGGGAGCCGTGAAGGAAAACATGATTTAGCAAGACACTAAGAGCAAGTGAAGAAACAATCATTAGTCATCTTCTCATCAAAGGTTGGAAGCAAGAAGACATACCGTAGCAGACATGGGCCCATTAATCCTTGAAATATATAATGTTTTGTAGGGTAGTTCTTTTAGTAGGACAATTTGTACATCAATATACAAGCCAAGTAGTAAGTGCAAGCTCTAAAACTTTAACAATAGTACATAGACAAAGCAATTTTATTGAAACTTTGAGGTCCTTAAAACAATTCTTATTTTTAAAATTTTGTATTATCTTATTAAACAATTCAAGTATAACCCTATTTTAATATGAAAATATATATTTCCCTGGATGGGGTGTCATGTGCATGACCATGCACATAAATCCAACCCTTGATTTCCACCTCTCCTCCTAGCTTCCCTTCATGAGGATGTATTCAATACAGGGCATTGTTGATGGGAGTTCTCACCCGAAGCGAATTCAAGTTCACTAGTTCAAGATGCCACTGAGCTTGATGAGGCAACGTACCATAGAGGACGATGTCGCCTTCGCTGTAACTGCTCCCTTAATGTGCTAGAACACGATTATTTTTATACGCCTTTTCGATTTTCTCATCATGTTTCTCTTTTGGGCTATGTTGGTGCATTTGGCTTCTCCTATGGGGAAATATAAATGTGCTCAGCTCTGGTTGCTTTTTCCCCACCTACAACTCCGCGCACTCAACAATGGAATCATTCCTCGTGAGCATGGTCGCTCTACAAAGGTCCAGACTATCTTTGCTACCTTGCTAGCCGAAGCAGAAATGTTGGTGTCCCTGACAACGAGCCACACTAGTCTCCTCCTCAGGATACTCATTTTGATGAGACGTCGAGCCTGGATACTAAATTGGGGTCGTCCAGTCATTGAGGAAGCTTCACCGACTCCATTTACTGGGAATGCAGAGGGTTCATCCACAACCATTATGATGCCAAGTGGGCCACCAAAACACTTAGCAACACATATATAGGTACCGCGCCCAACTTATCCAACCAGCCCACCAGAAGGCCATTGGAGCTTTCCCATTATTGAGGAGATACCTTCGCTCATTCCACTTCAAGATATCATTCCTTCCTAGGAGGAGGTCCCAGATTCCACCTTGCCTAATCTCTCAGAGGAACATCTCAATTTGATCATGGACATTCACATAGATACAACATATTAAAGTTTCACCAGGAATGCATAAACCTTGGTTGGATACATATTAAAGTTTCACCAGGAATGCATAAACCTTGGTTGGATCTACTATTGGAGGCACTCTCAGGTGGACCAACTTCCAACAGATGTCCAGTTTGTCGTCAACCCTTCAGTCTCGCTCCTACCTGGAACTAACCCACTCATGGTGAAGAGAGCAACGACATTCCTGGTGCATGACCTATTAAGTTTTTGTTATAGTTTAAACTTTGTCCAGTTTTGTATGACAACTTTTAAGAGGCTTTTGAACCCTCTATGTATATGCAATTTTATTTTGCTTAGCATAGAAATAAGTACAAAGACAATTTAGTATACTTTTTTAGGAGCCTAGAGCCAACACTAATTTTCTCTTTTTAGCAGGCCGACCTCCTAATTCCTCAGAATATGTAAGTTTTTCGGTTTTTGAAAAATATATATATATATATATATGAAAATATATTTTATTTTCTATAATTTCTTCTAAATTTTCATTATTTTAATATGAAAATATATATTTATATTTTTAAAAAATCATTATTCTTTATAAATATAGAAAATATATTTTATTTTCTATATCTTCTTTCTAAATTTTCACATAAAATAATGTGTAACACTTAATCCATCTAAAGTAACTCTTCTTGTGTCTCTTTTGTCTTATCCGAAAGGTTTAGTATGCAACTTCCTTTATTTTTATGTTAAATATTATTTTTATAATTATCAACAAATTTTGGCATAATGACTTTTTAAAGAATATTTTGAAATTTTGGCATAATGACTTTTTAAAGAATGTTTTGAAATGAAAAGAAAATTATATTAAGGTTTTCATGGTTATCAAGTCAAATAGATTCGATATGGTACTAATTTCACAAAGTGATAAGGTTCCACCTTTTAAAAAGTTTTGAATATTTATAATTAAATTAACATCAAGCATTTTGTTAATTCCTAACCTCTCTATAGGGTGTCGAGGAGATGCTAGGAAGCATAGATAAATAATTGTGCTTTTGAAGAATGGGTGGCGATGGGTTACATTATGGTTAAGGTGGGGAACGATATTGAAGGTATTTTTTTTGCTTAGTTCTCTATTCTGTTAATTAGCTTTCCACATTGTATGAGAATTAACTTTCCTATTGCATGAATGAATGATGAATTCATGTGGGTAAGGGATTGATAAAGTCATGTAGTTTGATTGTGATCTGAAGAGTATGTTTGTTCGAGATGTGTAATTTAATGGAAGATCATTATTTGATAGATATTTATTATGTCACTTTTTTTTTTTTAATTCTTTTGGGTAGAGACTAAAGCTCCATAGGCATAGTCAAGCAAAGAAAACCTCGGTAGAAATATTTCAAACCTCCTTAGGACCACACCCATTCAAATCTTGAGGAAGAAGGAAAGCCTCGTTTCCTCTAGTTTCCTATATACAAGGGGGTCATGATCTCTATTGACAAGGCACAAGTTGGGTTTCAGTGCACTGGAGGGGGTTAGTAATTATATAGTCAGGGGGTTGGCTTGGTTTTAGAGGACTAGTCTTTACTTGTTCTGAATTCAAAGGTAAGTTTGGTGGGGGGAAGAGGGAAGGTTGGGAGCCACTCTATTTGACATTCAATGAATTCTCGGTTCTCAACTTGTGGTAATTTGGAGGGACATACTTTGTTAGAAACAATGAATGAGCAGACCATAGTCATGCAAAATTCCTAATGAATGAGCCCCTCCCAACAAGAAAACTAGAGCCAAAATAGAGGCAATGGAAGCTACATAGAAATACAACAAAAGGTTCCTAGCTACATTCAAGGAGGAGGTAGAGTGTATTGAAAGATTAGTTAGGGAGAAACGTGGCAATTATACCCCCTTTGATAACATTGATGCAAATCTTTTAGAACAGATTTCAGACCCTGATTTTTCATGCGGAAAAGATACTAAATATTTCAAGTTGGTTGAACTATGTTGGCACACAAAATCCTTCATTTCTCAGGTAGTTGAAGAATGAGGTGTGTGATAGCAAGCCATCCTGGACAAATTGGACTTCTTGGATTAGAAATATTAAGTATTGGTGAAGACAATCTGGGGAATTGAACCTATGGTGAAAGATCAAAATCTAGATGACCAGACACAAACAATGGAGGCTCAAGCAGACACTTAGTCAGTTTACATTTATGTAGACTCAACCTCAAAGGGTGAGGACTAGTAACCTCATTTCTTGGTCTAAGTTCATTTTGTTTAATTGATTATGTTAATCATTTGAATGACAATCTCTTCTGTTCATTTTCATAAAATTGTTTGTTAGATAATAATTTATTTTTTTTAAACAACTCTTGCTAACTTTATAATGTCATATATAGGTCTCCTATGTTGGAGTGTTGTTCAATACTGAGAGGGGTG
>CBVK0100228751.1:0-24213 GCA_900067695.1 Picea abies | reverse complement strand
AATGTTTCATTTGGAGATGACTCATCTGCCAAAATACTTGGAAAAGGTGTAGTAGAGCTTGGAATCAAAAATGTAAAAGCAAAGAATGTTCCATTGGTTAAAGACTTGAAGCATAATCTTCTCAGTGTTAGTAAAATGTGTGATCAAGGATATACTCTCACGTTTGACTCACAAAGATGAAAAATCAAAGAAGAAGGTTAAGGAAGATTGGTTGCAACTGCAAAAAGAAGACCAAGTAAAATATACGTCCTAGACCCATGAAAAATATCCAAGGAAGAAAGAGACCATAAAAATGAAGTGTTATTAAGTGCTATATGTTCAGGGGGAGTAGCCCCAAACAAGAGAGTTACCTTTTTCCATTAAACTCAGGGGGAGAAACCCCACCCTTTTCCATTGATGTCAAAGGGGGAGAGAAACCAGGAGCATGAGGACAGGGGGAGCATGACTGTTTCCATCAATGACAAAGGGGGATATTTTTGGAAGATTGTTTGTTTTCATTGATTTCAACCCTAGTCATTGGTTGTAGTCATTGATGTCAACCCTCGACATTGTCTTTTGGACCTTGCATTTGATCGAAGTAGATAGAAATGAAGGAAATTAATACAAAACCCATGGATGGATATTATAAGTCATTTCTCTTCCGGTGGTATGTGGCACGTCACGTGAATCCTCACGATTGAGGAGAAATGAATTTTTGAAGATGACAATGTGAATTGAAGCAGAAACTACATGTCGACCCTAATGTTAAAAGGAAATAACATAAAGAGTATAAATACATATTATTATACATTCATTTCAGAGGAAATATGAAGTAAAGAAGGCCAAATTTCAAGGGAGGATGAAGTCTTTAGGTGATGTGTTGTAATGTATGTTATTTACATGCCATATTACCATTTTCACTATAAATTTGTTTCTAGAATGATTCAGATGGTGAAATTCAAAGGCTATTGAGAAGAGATATCTGGGTACCCGTGGTAAAAATTTCATCTCTTTATTCTCTATGATTTGGGAGATACACTCTGTAGAAGATAGGGTTTTTGACTAGTTTGAAAGCTAGTCATAAAAAAATGTTCCGGGTAAAATAGTCATAACATATTCATAGAAAATCCAAATGAAGTGAGAACAATTGAATTGGAAATATTAACGGTTGTAGTTTCTTGTGTACAAATTTTAGAATCTTATGTTAAATATTGAGTGCGGGACATTCTGTACAAGTTCGTTCTCCTGAATAAACCATAATTGAATAAGGTCTACCATTTTCTCTATAACTCCTTTTTTGGGAGGATTCAAGGAGTGGAACTTGGAGGAGTTTCAAAGAACACATTGAGTAATATTATCTATAGGATCAAAGTATTCCAAGAAGTGAAGAATTGTAGAAGTTGAAGAAGTCTCAGGAAGCATTATCAGGTTCTATGTGATGGTTGGTTGATGGTGATAATTTAATGTAAAGTTTTATTATCTCTCATATATTCTTGGGTGGAAGGAAGGGGGAAGTATGGAGAGGTCAACCCTATCTTGATATTGGAGGATTGTATCTTCCTTTTGGAGTTTTATCCCTTACTTTATATTTGGAAGCTGTAGCTTCCCAGGGAAGTCATTACTTCCCTTGAACAATAACTATTGATTATTTCTCATATATTGTGCATGGTTTATTGTGGTGTATTGGTGTAAATATTATACTATTGTTCATTGCTTATTGGATATAATTCAATATATAATCTGGTTGAAGTATAATTTTAATTTTTTTTAAAATTGTACTTGATATTGATTCACCCCCTTCTCAGTATCAACAATCCTCACTTGGAGGAAAATATTCATCAGTACCTTCAAAATCCTCACTTGGAGGAAATTAAACATCACCAACATTGTTGTCTTTAAATTCCCCACTCAGAAAAGAGTGTACACCATTGTCATAACCATCTTCACTACTTTAAAAATTTCCACTTGAGGGAAATTCTTCATCATATTCATTGGTGCCTTGGAAATATTCATCAGTACCTTGAAACTCCTCACTTGGAGGAAAAGTTTCATCCCAATCATTTAAACGTTGACCAACATTTTTATTACTTTCATTACTATTAAACTGGTGAATAGATTGATTATGATCATATTCCTCCTCTTCATCATCGGTGCCTTTAAAGTCCTCTGATTTAGGACTTTCCTGAGGAACATGCTGAATAAAATTGCTTGCACTATGATCAAACTTCTAACTAGATAAAAAATATGACACTTCATTTAATCACACGAGGTTAGTTATTTTTTAAATTCTTACCATTTACCAAAACAACAATTATAAGGTCATCTTTGAATCACATAATAATTTTTCATGTGAAAATTATGAAAACCCTAAATTTTTTAGATGTTTTGTAATTTTTTCTAAAAACATCACAATGTTTTTAAAAAATTGAGAATTTTTTCAAAGAAATTTTAACAAAATCCATAAGATTTTTTGAAATAAAGAAGAAAAAAAAGTCAAATTTAGCTATAGTTTTGTAAAAACATTTAGCTCTTTTATTGTTTTTTACTTAATTGCTTTTAGTTTTGGCCCATGGTGGTTATTAGGTGATGACCAGGGCTTGGTCGTGGGGGCTAGGGCGATGCCTGACATCGCCCCAGCCCATACAGCCCCGTGGCCAAGCCACGAGCTTAGACTTGGGGGATGGGGCAATGTCGGGCATCGCCTTAGCCCCCAAACGCCAAGGCTTGGTCCCGACATCAGCCTAATAACTCCATGGGTCAAAATATTTTTAATTTTTGTTTAAATTATTTCTTATATTCAATGTTTTTTTTTTTACTTTATTATAATGTAAAAGGCCTAATTTGTTTTTATCCTATAGGAAAAATGGCAAAGAAGAGTTTATCTATGAATATATTTGGATCACGAACTGCAATAATGGCATCCAAAATTGCAACTGGAACCTAGATGAATGCTAGGAAACAAATTGATAGTATAACACCTGAGCTTTCAAGGGCAATGAAGAATGTTAGAGAGTGGAAATCTGTGGAAGGTGAAAACAAACTAGAATATTCTTGGTTTGTTAAAGACAAGCAAGGCAACAATGGAGATCATATATATTTGTATTGTGTCCAATTAGAACATGTGCAAGGAAATTATCAGGCACTTGGCTTGTTACGGTATATATGTTTGGTGCCAACCACATATATTGTTTATTCATTCATCAAACAAGGAAAAAATTATATCAAGATTACATATTGTTTCAAATTGAGAAATTATAACAAGAATGCATGTTTTTCAAAATTATGTACATCCATTGTTGATGACATTGAGAAAATCAATGTAAGTTTATTTTTATTTTTATTTTTGTGTTGTTTACTATTTTTGGTATCATCGTAATTTTTTTAATTTTATTTAACATGAAAATGCTATATTTTATTTTTACAGGATTTTGCTGAATGAATTTCACATATGCTAGTGTGGATTTACTCTACAGAGAATAATGTCATGGATATCATCAACACTTTTTATATTGAAAAGACACAAGAAGGAAGGAAAAAGAAACAGAAAGTAACAAAGGTTGAATTTGCAAGAGTAGACATAGAAGAACATGAAAGAAGAAAGAAAAGTCTTCATTCTAAAAATCCTAAAAGGGTTTCATTTGAAAATGAGGAAACTCCAAATGAATATTTTGTTGAGATTAGTCCCAATGAGGTTATCCCTCCTTATCACAAAAAGAATAAACAATATAAATGAAAAAGAGCGATGACTAATGATGTGTCCATTCCTATTTATTATGAATAAATCATTGATTTAGATGAAACCTATTTAAATCATAAGAGGAAGAAAGCAAATGTTGTTGATGATGTTCAAGAATCCATCATTAGCTTGGAGTATTAGAGTGAAATTCCTAAAGGTAGCAAAAAAATAATAACACCAGGTGTTGATCTAGAGGATGGTATTATGAAAACAACACAAAGTGCTATTCAAAATAGATTGAGGATGACGAACTTAGTTGATGATGACCACACATTTCAGTTGAATGTGAAACAACTTTATAAATCCACAGAAGGCCAAGAAAAATATCAAATTAGAAAACCGCATCACTTGCATATTCACAATTTGAAAGCATTGATTAGGTACAATCCATATGCACATGTGGTTGACTACCTAGTTCTTGTTGATCCAATGGAAGTTCCTACAAGGGAATTATTTGATAGATCAAAATGTTTTGACTACAAATATTATGTGATTGGAGGAAATCATTCTATAGAGGCTAGAAGAGGATTGATGCAAGAATATCACAATAATCCTCTTTTTGAGATAGTCAAATGCATAATTTATGTTGGTTTAACAGATTCATAAGCAAAGTTATTGACATGGGATAATAACAAAGAGAATGAGTACAAATTGTCATTGACTTTCATTCAAAGGGTGAGATTTATCCATAATGATTTTTCTGAAATATGTGGTGGGGAGAGATCAAATGTTGATGCCAAGTTTCAGAAGAAATGTTGTATGGAAATATGATTCCCACTTGATGATGAAAATACAAAAGAAAAAAATCACAAAGGAAGTGATGTATTTAAATCTGTGGATAACTATTTTTAATTGAGATTTAGAACTGGACATGTATGCAATTTGATAAATGATATCTTCACCCTATGGTAAAATATTAGTATAAAAAATAAGAGAGTTAAGAATGCTAAACCATTGATATGTGGCACAAGTAAGGCATGTCCTGAAATAAAAAATATTCTAGATGATATGAATATAACACCTTGGAGAACAAAACAAGGAGTGAAAGATGAAAAACTTATCATAGCTATATTATCACATGTAAGGTCGAGAGAATTGTCAATGGAAGAAATGTGTGATGAATTTAAAAAGTAATTTTGTTGAGTTATTTTTGTTTATGTTAGGATAATAAAATTAATTTTTTCAGTTTAACATATCAATGTTCTAAGTATTTTATTATATATATGATTATAACATTTTCTTTTAAATTTTTTCACAAGGTGTATATGAGAGTACAAGATGAAATGGTCAAGATATTGAATTCAGAAAGTTAGGATGATGTTAAACTCAACTATGTAGATTCAAGCTCTACAACAATATTGAAACAATTTTTTGTTGCATTCAAAAAGGTATGTTTATTTATTACATTCATATTATTTGTTTGTAAGTTAATTTATTTCTATTTTAATAATTATAGATATATAACTATATGTTTGTTTGTTTCATAAAAGATGCCAAAGAAGAATGTAGATGGAGTACCTGGAACTTCCAATTTTTTTATTCAAAAAGCCAAGTTTGAAAGAAAAAGAAGGAGACGTGTTCAAACTGTTCAACTTGATGACACCATTGATCATTACATTTGGAATGGGATCGACACTGTTCAAAAGTGATATTAGGTGATTGTGAACAACTTGCAAATATTGTTCCTAAAAATGAATACTCCCTAGTTATTGCAGATATCCCTCATCGTTATAAAATCCAAAACATTGGATATGGTACCGAGCCTTATACTTACCAAGCTTTCAATAAAGTGGTTATGAAATTTACAGAAGTCACAACATCACCATTTTGGAGGTTTTCGGTATTTCATTTAGACACACAACTAGAGTTAGTAGGATCAAGCTTCAAGGAGAAAGAAAAGACAATGATGCATTTTATTTGGTAAGATATTGAAAGTGTATGTTTAACAATTAAGATTAGAAAACAATTTTATTAATTCACAAATTAATTGAATTTGCACTTATTTATGTTACAGGCACAAGCCCAATATTAAGAGCTCCAATAGAGAATCATTTAAATGTGATTTTGAGAGTATACATCTTGCAACCTAGACAAAATATGATTCTTATAATTCTATTCTTGTCAATGTAAAGGATGAAGAGACTCCTAGTAGTGTATTGGTATACAATGTTGTGGTTAGAAAGATAACATATGAGGAAAAATATTTGAAAGGAGAGATGGTTAAAATTTATCAAAAACCACAAGCATTAATCAATTATCTTATAGATACATTTTCAAATGAAGGAGATTGGGTTTTGGATTTGTTCTCGGGTTCAGGTAAGAATTATGATCTAATATTTCTGAAATCATACTTCAATCTTATATTATTTTTAATTTATGTCTTTTTATAGTATTTAACTTTATTATTTATTTTGTATTTGGTGATTAGGTACAACATTAGTGTGTTGCTTACAGAAAAGAAGGAATTGCATAGCCATTGAAAGTGACCCAATGCAGTACAATTTTATTCAACAAAGAATTAATGCTATTTGAACTCTTCTAGATGAAATGCAAGAAGTTGGCTTGAGTAAAATATATTTTAGTGAATCCAAGGTTGCCAAAATGTCAAAGGAACCTCAAGTACCATTAGGAGAAATGATTGGAAAGGATCACTTTGGAGAACTTGCATATATCAAAGAGCTAATGGAAGAAAACAATGACATAATGAAAGCACAAAATGATGTCTAAGAAGATGATAATGTTTCTGTTGAGAATGATGAATTTGGGATATATGATATTTTTGATTAGTTTTAAGATTCCCTTGAAGACGATGCTCAATTTTGCAATTTTTTGATGAGATATAACATTAATGTTTTGACTTTCAGATTTTAAAATAAGAATGAAGATGTATCCATTGTTGTTTTGTGATGAATCTTTTTATTGTTTTCTTTTTCATTTTATTTGTATGTGAATCACTATACATTGGACAATTTTATTAAATGATGTCATTTTTTTTACTTCAAATGTATAAAAATATGAAAGAAAATGATATTTTTTTTTATAATTTTTTGACTTTTTTTGTTCAATTATGTCCATAAAAATTCTTTACTTGACATGCTATTTTAAAGGAATAGGTACCAAAATGTATAGTTTTTTTTTAATTATAAATGGCTATAAAATGTATATTTTTTGCTAAATATTTTAAAAAAGTGTTATTTAACTACAATTTGTTTTCTATGTATTGAAGTAAAGGTAAAAAATGTGTTAAAAATGATGTTTTCCACTATATTTTAAAAGTATGGTGTTATCACTCCATAATTTCCCATGGAAGAAGGAGGAAAATACAGAGGTAACCACAAACCAAGATTTAGGACTGGAAGCTAGCCCTTCCAATCCAGAGAGGGATCTCTCTTGCAACTCAATCTAGGATTGACTGGTTTTATGAAGTACAATGACTAGATATTCTACAAATGAAGGTAGAGTTTATGAAGTGGTGGTTGAACAAGAGAAAATACCATTGGACATGGAGTCAAAGTTGAATATTTTAATGAGATACATTATGAACTATTAATATCCTATGAAAGATATGCATCATCTCAGTAGACAATAATCAATTGTAGTATAGTGGAAGAAAGGAATACACAAATTAGTCATAACAGAGCACCAAACTGAGGATGAATTCTTCTATAACTATTAGAGAGGAAGGTGACATATCTAAATATAAAACATAGAGAATCATAGGATGAATTCTATACCAATTCAGAAAAACATAAAGAAAAATGAAACTATAGAGCATCTAGCCAAGGATGAATTATGTAGTTCATTGGATACAACAAATATGAAGACATAACATATAGAGAGACAAACTACTGGAAACTGAAACTTGAATCTAGGAGCAATAGGCCAAGAATTTATGCTTGGTAATTTTATTCATAAAAAAGTATGATAGACAAATCCCAAAGATTCCTTGCTTAGGAACGATCCCCTCTCACTTACAAAGTGATTCTTTAAATAATGAAACAATAACATGATATGTCCCTAATTTTGCTCGAAATAAAATCAAATAATAATCATAAAAACCAAACTAAAACAAATATGGTTTCAAAAATCTCGATTGTTAGAGCTTGCTGGGTAAATATCCTTATATTAAAAATGCTCAGAGCTATCATCTTCTACTTGTGAATTTCGATGTCTTTGATTGACTGGAGATGCCTAGAGATGTGAATCTGATTTCCATCTGTTTCATTTGAACCTTGAAATATGAAGATGTTGATTTTGTGTCATGAAATTTTCTAGTCTCTTGGCATCCTCAAAATAGAGAAGTAATCAAAATTGGGATTAATATTTGACTAATCTTCCCCTGTTGCCAAGTGTCCTGACCTATATATCATAACTTCCCTGGAAATCTTGGATAAATTTGAAAAACAACCATCTGTCTCTAATTGATCCTTAAAACATATTTTGGCTGCTTAAATATCTACTCAAAATATGGAATTTGATATTGAAAGGTTCGACACCTGACCCAATACATGCTTGGTATTTGAAACTGGCACTATAAACGATTTTGTAGCGCCTTTCTGAAATTTTTCATCAACAAAAAAAGAAATAAACTCAGGTGACCTTGCATTCAAATTGATGAACAACTCAAAAGTTGAATTTAAGGCACTTTGGAAGGTTTTGATTCTTAGCTTCTTGATTTCGTGCTCCCTTCCACAATCAAGACCGCTACCACTACTTCACCTATACCACATTTTTTAAGAATATGAGGCATGCTTTGGAAAGCCCTGTATTGAGCTATATTCAAAACAAGCCACTAAAGGATTTTAACTCAAAATAATGAACAATGTTATCAGGTCATTCTATCCAGCTGCATCAAGACTAAATCATAAGAATCCACATCTCCCTCTCTTAGTAAACCTTTGCTGGAACAACTTGGTGAAGGTTAAACCCATGTTTAAACTAATGATCACATGCATTTTTATCATCAGGATCTTTCCTCCTCAACGTTCATGCAATGTATATCTCGTCACTGGTTTCTTTAACAGATCTACTTTATCAACAATAGATAATCCAAATCCATTTTAAATAACTTGAGCATACAATCAAAGTATGAAAATAGTCCTAAATTGGTTGGAATCCATATGTAGAGACCCCCGTTATTACGAAAACATGCGATGCATAATTAGAACATTTGTTTTATCAGGAAGGTAACAACAACAAACAATCAATCAATGCAACTCGATGATGAACACAAAGCATGCAATTCAGGAAACATACAACATAACGACCTAGCATATTGGCACAACATGCAGCTGGATGCAACATACGAAAATCAATCAGACAAAAATAAAAATGACTACCCCGTCCTACCCTGCAAGGTTAGGACCTCCAAGACACATAAGAAAGACTCAATCCCAAGTTCCCATCGATTTAGACCATTTAAGGTCTCAAGGCTGGTGACTGTTCTGAGGAACAAGGAGGTGTATACATCTTTCCCGACACAAGCAAGACAAATCCTACTAAGATAAGGACAATCATTAGACCAACCTGACATGACAACTTCAACGACAAGTAGCCAAAACCTTCCCAACGAATGAGAGACAACTATTAAATGTTACCAAACAAGAACAAAACCTAAATTACAAAAACAACATCATCCACATCGAGAGGCACATGACCCTAATCCAGGTTCCATATGCACTTATCGATCAACACACACAATGATCAAATCACAAGGTATCACATCGCCACATTGCGACAAGTGCATTGGGGACCCAAGCGTAAACAAAAATTCTAAACCTTCAACCAACATAAAATCCAACGTGCTTGAAATCCAACTTGCACTGTCATACATTATACGACATCGTTATATGAAGGTGCTCTAATCAATAAAGAGAAAATGGATGCAGAGTGACTATGTTCGAAACATTTAAATTGATGCACGACCAGATGTAATTCATTAGAAATTTATCGTCATAAGGAATAATTCACAGCATAAGTAACCAATCACCATCTAAAAGTAAAAGAACCTAACCATGATTAAGCAACATTATACTTTCCATTGAATTACAACCCATTGCATCATTACAAAGAATAAAGCAACTTATAATTATAGTCACAATTTATTAGATAAGGGTTCCATTGACAACATTAGTGAACTCACAAGTCCTTCAATCGGAAAGTCACACTAGTAATGTGGCTCTCCACATGTTCAATACCCTTTCTTCGATCTAGTACTCCTAGTACCTGAAGTAGAAGTTGACGACCCATCGGCCTGGAACCCTGGTCTGTTCTATTGAACATGCCTAAATTGTTGCTGTTGTGGTCGACATTATTGTTGGTGTTGTGGTCCTCTGTAAGGAGTTCGTTGCTGAGGCGCTGGTCACCGAGGTGTAGTGAAAGTGGATCCTCTCTGGATGCCACAATATCCTGGTGAATATCTAGCCGGTGTCTGATGCTGCTGCACACCAGATGCCACCTGTTTCGACAGAGTCCTTCTCTGATCCTCGCTGATAAGCTCCTCTACTATGAGGGCCTTCTAGACAACATCATGCAAGGTTTGAGGCATAAAAATCCTCACCTTTTCACGAATGCTGACATTAAGGTCGAACATGAATTTTTTTACCTTAAGTTTCTAGGTATTCGGGTGCGAAGCATATCGAAGAAACTCCATGAAGCGGGCCTTGTACTTGGTCACTGTACGACCACCCTGTCGCAAGGTGTTGAACTCATTGAGCTGATGCTCAGTGAATTCCTTAGACATATACCTCTCTCGAAACTGTTCCTGTAACAGTTCCCATGACACATCTTTGACTTCCATGTTCAATTGCGGCAGGAGCATCTTCCACCATAGAAGAGCACTCCCCATCAATTGAAAGACCTCTATGCATACCTTCATGTTGGAGGTATAGTCACGAAGTGAAAAACACATCGCTATATTCTCCAACCATGCCTCGAAGGCTATGCCGTCTGGGGCACCAAATAACTTGGGAAACTTGACCTTCTCGAGTTCACGGTGAATGCTACCAGTATCGATCGAGGTGCATGGTGAACTCTCAGGAGATGTTAGCGCCCTAGCCTTATCTCTATCCAAACGACTGATTGGTGCCTTAGACATCCTCTGAAATGACCTTATTAGCCCAACCAGATCACCCACAACTATCTGTTCCTGCCCAAAAACCTTTTTCGTATCCCTAGGGGTTAGTCCCCTTGAGCATGGATGCTACTAGGGGCGTCACACCTCCTCCCTTAGCACCCTGTCGTTTGCATCCATGAAGTCCTCTAACCATGATTACCTGCATGAATACAAATCAATTTAATTAGAAACATTTTTAATCAAATATCTAATCAACTGAATCTGTAATGATCCCAAGTCACAGGTCTAATCGGCTTTGATACCATATGTAGAGACCCCCGTTGTTATGACAACTTGCGATGCATAACAAATGCAATTTTTTTATTTTTTATTATTTTTTTTATCAGGAAGGTAACAACGACAAACAATCAATCAACACAACTCAATGACGAACACAAAGCACACAATTTAGGCAACATACAACATAAAGAACTATCATAATAACACACCATGCAACTGTATGCAACATACAAAAATCAATCAGACAAAAATAAAAATGACTACCCACCCATCCTACCCTACAAGGTTAGGACCTTCAGGACACATAAGAAAGACTCAAGCCTAGGTTCCCATCGATTTTGACCATTTAAGGTCTCAAGGATGGTGACTGTTCTGAGGAACAAGGAGGTGTCTACATCCTGCCCAACACAAGAAAGACAAAGCCTACTAAGCTAAGGACAAACATCAGACCAACCCAACACAACAACTTCAATGAAAAGTAGCCATAACCTTCCCAAGGAATGAGAGACAACTGTTAAATGTTACCATAGAAGTACAAAACCTAAATTACAAAAACAACATCATCCACATTGGGAGGCACATGAACCTAAGATAGGTTCCATATGCATTTATTGATTAACATGTGCAATGATACAATCATAAGGTATCACATCGCCACATTGCGACAAGTGCATTGGGGACCCAGGCGCAAACAAAAATTCTAAACCTTCAACCAACATAAAATCCAACGTGCCTGAAATCCAACTTGCATTGCCATACATTATACGACGCCGTTAGATCAAGGCACTCTAATCAATAAATAAAAAATGGATGCAGAGTGACTGTGTTCGAAACATTTAAATTGACGCACGACTAGATGTAATTCATTAGAAATTTATTGTCCTAAGGACTAATTCACAACATAAGTAACCAATCACCATCTAAAAGTAAAAGCACCTAACCATCATTAAGAACATTATACTTTCCATTCGATTACAACCCATTGCATTATTACAATGAATAAAGAAACTTATAATTTATAATCATAGTTTATCATTATCAGATAAGGGTTCCATTGACAACATTAGTGAACTCACAAGTCCTTACTTAGTTCCCTGCTGTAAAGGAAATTAAAACGATAAATTTAATTCAAGCACAATTAGTTTAAATATCATGAAATAAATATTTCCATAACCATAATGGAAGCATTTTAACTATTGTAAAAAGGGAAGAACGATTAAGGCTATTATAAGATATAATTTCCATATCGGTCGTTTAACCACTAAAACCTGTTATACACCCACTTTATTCATCTCGTTCAATATGCATTTCTTGTTTCCATTTGTGCTGTCATAATCGCTATGATCACAGGTTAATTATTAAGTTGTTGCAAAACAATTAAACTAATAAAAGGGCAAATCACAATAATCAGTAATGAAACAATGTATCTATTTTCTGCCTTAACTCCCCTGATCGTAAAAAGCAATTATCGATAACTGAAAATGTTAACTGTATAAAATCGGGAAACAACCACTGTAGTAAAACATAAACATCAACTGTAAGAACTGGGACATCCACCGTTAACTGAGTTTTCCCAATAAAAATGAGCAAGATCCCAGGAGAGATTCACTGGAGCAGGTGATCCTTGCTGCATTCAGGGATAAATAAAAACCATGGCAATAGAGACAACACATTTTTCCTTTCGACGTGGACAAAATTTGGTGGAGGAACAATAAGAGAACATTTATTTCTACAACTTTGAGGTGTTGGTGTTTTTGTCGAACTGAGGGAGAAAGGAGCTAGACTGCTGCCTTTTGATTTGTTGTTCCATGCTACCTTTTGATTATGTGCCTGGAAAATGCAGAGATAATCAGTTTAAATAGAGAACAAGTACTATACACCTTCAAATCCTTATTTAAACCCAGTTATCCAGATGATATGATGGGTCGATTATTTGGGGGTTGTTATCGCTGTAGAGAAGGATCTGGTTTCTCTTGAGCAGTGAGCTCGTGGATGTAAGGAATTTTTCTATCCTTTATAAGGAACAATAAAATAACTCAATGCTAAGTGGAAACACAGGAAGGATCTTCGATTGCCTACATTTCTATTACAATAAACATTCCTTAATACTCAAACAGAATAAACTTTACAACTCAAAATGCATCTCAACTAGCGTATAATTTCGTGGTATTGCATGGTTTCAGAAGTATTGATTTAGATTACCTTAGCTAGGGGAAATAGATAATGAACTTGTTATACAGGAACTTCAATAGATTAGTCCAGGATCACAGGTATAAGTTTTAACAAGAAAACACAACCATTTTATTAACATAATATACTATTAATAAAAGAAAATCGAACGTCATTTTTAGGGAACTTTCTAATTACTAGCGAACCAAGAAGGAACATTAAAAAAATTTAACTATCCTTCAACCGATTTACACATGCATGCATTCACCTTAATAAATATTCATATACAGAAAAATCAACTGAAATTTTAACACAATTTATGCATGTGTGCTTCGAAGTTACGTAGACGCATATACATGAAATTAACTACTATTCAATACAAATTATACACATGCGTACCATAGCCAAATGCAAATGCTCTGTAGTTGTTGTCCCACACATGCTTTGTCCAACTCCCATTTTCCAACCAATGAGACCTCATCGGTACCTTCCAACCAACACTAGGGGTACTCTTATTCCCTCTGAGCCCCCCAAGCCGAAAAGGGGCCATGTGCACAATACCATAGACTTATAGTTCCCATCTCGCCTCGAAAGGTCGATCTACCACTCGTTACCTGAGATGGGTATCCCAACTCCCACAAGAGAAATTCAGTCAAGATAAATTTCCGTCAATGTAACCTTACACAAACCAGACGTGATTCATACTCCTCCTCCACCATCCTTTTTATAGAGTTTTCTAAGCGATTAGTTTCCCAAACCCTCATTAGATTCTTTTTATTAAATTTAATTAGGATAAACATCTCCCATACACATGTCACCCGATCCCTTAGTTGCACCAAAAAATAAATTTATTAATTAATTAAATTATCCTATTTCCCTCACCTACCTAAAAACGTTCCTAAAAATGCTCCTCGATGTCCCTTTATTCCCTTACATTTCTTAAATAACTTACACCTTACTTAAAGCCTAGTTGAGTTCACAAATAGAAAGTTCCAAAGGCTAGATTCCCTACTAAGTTAGACATTCCCCTTTTGCTTTAAGTTTCCCCTTTTTTTAAACTAAGTTCAGAATTAACAAGTTTAGACAAAAACAACCATTTATACCCCTTTTAATAATTAAACCTTTATTAAAATTTTTACTTTAATTATTAATGATTGAATTTTTTTTACCCCTTCTTGTTACATGGCCAATTAGTTTTTGTTTGTTTGTTCTCATATTCTGCTTAGACCTATGTTTTAAATTTACTAGGCTTGGAGATAGTTCTTAAGGGAAAAATTTGTTATTAAACTTCACTCATACCATCATTCATTTTAAGGCCGACCAGGTCCTAAGGAGGCATAGTTTTATAGGCACTAGGTTTATTAACTTACCATAGTTAAAATCACGTCGTGTCCTTCAGGATTCACTACATGATCTAAGGGTGCCACTCGCTTGCATTCCGGTTTTATTTGTGCAGCGTGCCCTTCAAGACACACTACATGCTCCAAGGGTGCCACTCGCCTCTTGACTGAATTTGGTAGACGTCAAACCCCTAGAGTCAATACTTCATCAGGTGAACTTGTGAGAGACTAAGGGCCTCTAAGGAATAAGGACCTCGCTTTATTGCATGCCCCTTAGAATCATTGTGAGTGACTACCATAGTCTTCCCTCATGACATAGTGGATATTTAGAACTAGGTAATCATTAACCTACAGTTCGAGCCATGACGAGAGTGCTAGTAGGCTATGGCAGGGCTGCTGCCACACCTCTCCCTCAATGTCTATGGTTGTCATGTGTGACTCCTTTACTCCAAATGTGAGTCTAGTTGGAAATCTATCGTCATCCTGCATCCATCAACGAAACATGTCAACTATAAAAATCAACATCATAACATCTAGTCATACGTCACATCTATAATATCAAAAACATTCAAACCATAACAATCCACTCCCTGACTCGATCCAGAGTCCAAGGAGATCCATCGATGCCATTGACATCCTCTAATGTCCAGAGTACTGCACATTCAGGAGAACCCAATCAATAGCACCTGTCGATGTAAATATAGAAAAAATAACATATCATCAAATCCACAACATCTCATAATCATAATCAAAACAACCAATCGTATAATGAATCGTATCACTTGCATGCAAGTGTTCTCAAAGAATAATTCCTCTCAGTGTGTGCAAGAGCGGGATGTTACACCATCCAATAACATGTTAGCATACACATCCTGCAACAAGAAATGTCTTCTTTGTGTAGTAAGATATCCAAGAAATGTATTATATTCATAAATATTGTTAGCATAGTTTCTCTTCACATATTCCTTAGGTGAAACAATGGATAAAGTAGCAGTAAACACCACCACTGCCCCTTCACTTGGAAAAGGAAATGAATCTTGTTGAGGCAAAGCTTATGCCAATACTAATTTTTTACCTCGTCGCAAGCTTGCAGACTTAGCTTGACATTTGGAATTTTATCTCCGTCACCATCAATTGAAATTTGTCTTTTATTTATCATTTTTTGAGCAGGCTTAACAAGTGTTGAACATTTGGTGTTTTATAAAAAATAGCTCTTTGTGATAAACCTTCATGGCGTAGGGTCTTACCATGGCGATCTATACATGTGGAAATTTTGTTTTGATGTATGCTCATAGGGAACGTTGTTCACATGTTGTTGAAACCTTGTGGAATTTGCATGATCATATGGACATAATAATATTCCTAATCAATGCGACAAGGATCTCCCTCAATGGCACCTAGTGATACTCCTTTTTCAATGCTCTGTGTGCTTCTAGGTGGTGCATTTTTATTCTGCACATTATGGAATTTATCCCAAATTTCTAAAGGAAAATATTTTATTGTTGTCTAAATACGCTATTGTTCTCATTGCATATCGACACGTAGTGTAAAGATATTGCTCCATGGTGGGATCCTTCCTTCGTGGCTTGGCACTTGGTCTTGAATTTGGCGTGGGATTTGTTACTTCAACACTTGGTATCAAGCTTTGGTATTGTGTGTTAGCTCGTGGACTTGGATATTAGGCTAAGCCCAATAATTTTTATTTTTTATAAACAATTATAAGCTCATTAATATTCTGGAAATATTCTATGCCCACAAATTTGTTGCAGGCCACTTGTACAACCTATTGAGGTCACCTGACATCATCCTATATGGACCTCTCTCTCCCTATAAGAGCTTGTATGGATATATGTGACTATTCCTTCAGCAACCCATGTATGTATGCGAATATTCCTATTGCAATCTGCGTACATGTGAAAAATGTACGAACATTTCGTACGGATTGCACCACTTCATACAATATATTCTTTCTACAATTACCTCTGTCTTCCACATGTGCTTTGTGAATATCTCTTCCAAGAATGGAAGATAGAGAGTCCTCAACCCTACGCTAGTTTTTCCACCCTATCAAAATTTCCCTTTGCTGAGATCACTAAGATTCCTAGCACAAGTGCATACTCACTTATGCTAACTCCATCCTTCCACAATGATACAATGAGATGTCACAATTACCTCTTTTCTTTATATACAATCCTTGGGGGTCACCAAAGAAACCCCTCCACAAGTCAACATCAAATTAGGCTTTCCTTATGGGTGTGAATCCCCAACACAAGCCCACAAAGCCCATCACCAAACCCATGAATCTCCCACTCACATCCAAGGGGGTTTTCACTAAACTAAAAGGCTAATGTGGTGCCAAAAAACATCCCCACATTCCTAACACCTTGGCCTCTTGTGGGAATACCTCCTAAAGCTACAAAATCAATATAAATTTGTATGGTATGAATGTTTATACCACCATTCCACCAAGGGCATTCATTTAACCCATAAGGATTGTTTATCGATGATGAAGGAAGGTGGCCTTCAAGGAACTTGTTCACAACCTCAATTTTGTGGATGACAATCCAATATAATAGCTAAATTGGTGTTGTGGAGATTAAATAACTTTTTATATAAGTGATTGGTGAATTTATGATCCCTTCTAGAGACAATCATATTCTGGTAGCCATGAATTTTGTGAATACCTTCAAGGAAAACATCTACAACTTGGATATCTTTGGATGTTAATTTCATGATGGAGAAATGTGCATACCTAGTAAGCCAATCAATAATGAAAAAAATGCCATATTTCCCTTATAATTTGGGAAGTGTTGTAATGAAATCCACTGGAATTTCTTCCCAACATTGATTTGGAATGGGTAGGAGCTAAATAAACCAAGACATTTTATAGTTTCACGTTCATTTCACTAGCAATTACCACACCAAAGAGAAACTTATGAACATCACCCTCAAGAAAATTCCAAAAGGAGTGTTTGAATCTATGACATGTTTTCAAAAACCCAAAATGACCCACTAAAGGTGAGACATGCAATTCAAATAAAAATTTCTTGTTAAAACTAGAATCTGGGCACAACAAGATATAATTTTTATAACTCAAAATGCTATATTTCCAAGTGTAATGTTCTAGAGGATGGGAACCATCCTAAATTTGGTGGATTAACTATTGTGTGGATGGGATATCATACCACTCCTTCCTCGTATCTTTTATCTATGCCAACAATATTGTAGATATGGTATGTTTAGGAGAAGAATGGCTATATCTAAGGAAAGTTTTAGGGGCTATGTATTTCCCATGGGCTAATTTTCTATGTTTTTTTCCAAAAAAAAGATTCGCCAATTTACGTTTTTCTAAAAATGATTCACCCAAATTCTATAGAATAAAATTATTTTACCTTAAAAATAGCCCAAATTTTATAGAAACTATATAAAATCATTAGAAATTTGAATATTTTTACAAAGATATCACCAAAAATTTTGGACTTTGCATATTAAGGACTAGTATGATTTGCCAGGTTTTCTACATTCTAAGATAAATTTTCATGTTTAAAATTATCCCTAGCTATATCCTCACTCAATAATTTTGGAATCTCACTAGGCTAGGTGCGATAGGCGGGAATGTTATCCTAGGATTATATCATGTTCAAAAATATCAATCAACCCTCAAGAAATAAGTTCTTGGGCCTAATGCTATTATCAAATTTATATGTTTTTCTGAATTTTCTTTTTAAGTATAAAAGTGTTTGTGAATAAATTTTATAAGAATTTAAATGAATAAATACAAGAACACATACATCTAAAAACTAGTAAACACAAGTCTCAAATTGAGAAGAAACCATAAATAATTTTGTTAGTAACTTTTCTGAGTTACAATCGAGTTCCTCTTTACAAACCCCTATGGGGGTTTGGACTAGAATCAGACTTAGGAGTCTAGGATGTAATTTTAATCATACAAAGACATATATTGTATGAAATAAAAAGACCAAGACTGAAATATACCAGATCGATCCAAGATACAAGATCATCATAGTCTCGACTCTGCAAAATAGCCTTAATCAACACTAAAAATGAATTCATAAATTCTAATCAAACTAAACAATCTGCCAAGCTAAATGCATGACCTTCTGAAGCATGTTGAAAGTCTATGCTTCTTAGTTCTTTCCTCTTTTCCACTTTTAGAGTAATCCTACTATCAACAAGAGAACTCATCTCTCATCAAACTCAGAAATGAAAGAATGAATATAAGAAATCTCACTTGAAACAAGAACAAACATTATCAGAAGTTTCTCTCTATATGTTTTCTCATGTTTTCTTTGTCCTTTCTTTCTTCCTTTTATTCTCCAAAAAGTAGTTTTCAAGTGGTTCAACTACCTTTTGTTACTAGAATTAAATAAATTTAGTTAGTAATAGGACAATTTTGTTTATGATAAAGATAAATAATAATAATAATATTTAATAGCCCCCCATGTGTCTTTATGTGTTTTATTTTCAACATTCCCTTGTTTCTCCATAATTTACTCACATATAATGTACACATCATCATAAAAATATACATACCAAAAGAATCCAAAGTAATCATACTCCATAATTATAGAAATCTGTATCTCCAAAAATACTTAAATACTTTAAAGGCATGATACAAGTTTCTAAAAAAAATAATCATCAAGTCAATTTTTCAAAGTATGTGCCTCGAATGTCAAACTGATATGTCATCATGAAAATAAAATAAAGTCAAAAACAATATTTCTTGTTTGAAGTAGAATCTCTCTATCTACTTCTTTTGATAATGCTACCCTATGCTTCAGTAAATCTGCATCAACATAGTTATTTCCTTTGATATTTATTACTTCTGAGTGCATATCATAAAATATGATTTTTCTTATATCATCCTCAAGATTGACAAGAAGGGACTTAACAATGTAGGAGGATGTTTCTAGTGAATTTGATCTAACACAGATGGAAGTAGGATTTCCTTTACTTATATCTAGCTCAATATCTAAGGATTTTTAATTCTTTGAGAGATAAACATAATGTACGTGTGAGACAACAAAAGCAGCATGATGATCATGCAGTGAAGGAGGAAGAGGAGGGAGTGGAAGTGACATAATAGGCCAATGACATAAACTAGAGGGAGGATTAACATGCACATTATTCTAGACATCATTGACTGGGGGAACAAGAGGTTGCATATGGGGTTGCAATAACCCTCTCTGGGTCAATACTAATTCCTGAATCATAAACAATATGACTGAGAATTTTACCTTGAGTGACACCAAAGATAGATTTCATATGATTCAAGGACATTCCAAATTTTTAGCAATGAAGGAAAATTTTTCTTAGATGATCAAAGTGATCTTGTCAGTTTCTAAAATAGACAGTTAAATCATCAAGATAGATTTGAATAATTTTAACGATAAGATTATCAAAGGCTATTTGCATATCCCTTTGAAAAGTAACACCTGTATTTATTAAACCGAATGGAATTATTTCATATGAAAAGGTGCCCCATTGAGTGGTGAATGTGGTTTTGCATTTATCATCCCTCTTGAATCTAATATGATTATAACTTGAAAATCCATCAAGAAGGGACATCATTTTTTACCCTGCCACTTGCTGCAAGATTAGTTACATGTTAGGAAGAGGAAAATCATCTTACACTTGCCCTATTTAGTGAATGGAAATCAACACATAATAATTATATCACCATTGTTCTTCTTCATTGGTAAAATATTAGATACCCACTCATAATACTTTATAGGAAAGATAATGTGAGCATTAATAAGATTTTCAACTTCCTCTATAATGGTAGCTTCTAAGGAAAGATTAATAGTTCTTTGCCTTTGCTTTACCAGTTTTTCTTATTCCTTGATAGGAATAGAATGCTAAATAATGTTATGATCAAAACCAAAGATATCCTCATATCAATAAGAAAATACATCATTAAATTCATGGAACAGATCCATGAATTTCTATTTTTTTTTCTCTGAACATTGGGCTCTAATGTTCAAAATATTTGGGTCTTCTTGAGTGTCAATGTTCAACATGATGGTACTTCCAATTTTTCTTTTTGACTCCTCCTCTTCCTTATCCTTATTTTTTCCAACATCATTGGATGAGAATGAGTTCTCTAGAGGAGTCGATCCTTTAGGAAACTTATTATCTTCTAGAGATATACTTTCCTTTCATTTAATCGACTCATTCTGCAAGAAGGCACATATACCTTTGTCATCAAGAAAAAAATTCCATGATTCTACATCATCAAGAAAGTGAGGAAGACATAAATACATAAATGCACGATTTGGCCTTTGAGGAAGTAATTTTTTTGGGAACAACTGTAAAAAAAACCAAGCCTATCAACCATAGAATTCAAGTCTCTTCTAATATGAGTGATGTTGAAAGATAAAATATTTTTGATCAAATACCATACTGCCTGTGTATATATTTTAATTATCTTATTTTAGGGGTTATAAATTATTCTAAAGTATTTATAAAAAGTTATGAATGCCAAAAACTAGTAATAATCTAGGTGGATATTGGTGGCCACCCACTTATTCCAATTGGCTCATCTTGGCAGTTTCTCAGTTTGATAGTTTTTTCCTAGTTTTCGGGTCCTGAACTTCCCTAAACAACATTTTTATGGATATCCATAGTAAAAATGTAGACAAAGTCAATTTTTGATGGAATAATGTGTAATCCTTAGACATACCTTTCCAACGTTCTATCGTGCACCTAAAATTGAGATCGTATGAAAAAGTTACAATCCTGAGAAGTTGATGTACCAAATTACCCCAACGGGGCCCACATGAATTTTGGTGATTCATCTCATAGGGTTAGGTTTTTAGATATCTAGGGTTTTGTCATTCATGTTTATTGTAAAAATTATTTTAGAGCCTCACTATACTCATCTTCTTGTGAATGAGCATAGCCATCACATCTCTTCTCAGAGATAAGATGCCACGATTCTAGAAAGCTTGTTTCAATCTGCATTTTACAGTTTCAACATATTTCTTATTTAATAGAAGTCAAGTTTTAATGTATCTACGTTATTATTGAATGTGTCTCTGTGTTAATATTATAAATCCATGTTTCATTTTTTTCCTAAATCTAGATCAGTGGTATCAGAGTGCTTTTCTCCTTGTCATTTTTAGTGCATGCCCCTGACGAGGTCAAGGTATAAGAGTTGGGTCTCAAGCTTGTTTCTCTTGAGGAAAACTTCTATCGCACTCAAAATAAACCTTATGTTAGTCCTTAACTTTGTTTTTGACTGTTGGATTTCCTTAATCCCTGTTCTACCCCTTTTTCATAATTTTTATTAAACTTTGTTGTTTTTTCCTTTCTTGGCTTGAAGGTATGCACGTTTTAAATGTTTTTGAAGTAATTAAAAGTTAGGATATAATATGATAGATTATTTCCATCACATCACATGTCCTTTTCCCTCATTTAAATTTTCAAAATTTCCAAATTGGAAAGGGCGCTACAAGAATAACGCTATTCTTGTAGCACCAGGAGTAATTATCATGCATGTACCATATTCTTGAGATTGTGTTCAAACGTCCGAAATTATTGTCATAGGATCTACATATCTTGTTATGATCTATATCAGGTCATGTTTTGCAGTGATGACAACTCTTTCAAAGGATTAGGTTGTACGTGCTAGTATGATATTAAATAACTATTCTCGATTATCATTCTCAATGTATGAACTCATGATCTATCTATTTTTAGTATGTATATTATTTCATGCATGCTCTGTAGGTAAGAGAATAGCTCCCAAATTTCTATAGTTTTCAAAAGGTGTTGATCGAACCCTAAACATTCTCAGAAATCTTCAACAAAGTTTTATTAGTGTCATGGTACCAAAGAATAGTGGGCAAATAACCAGGTTAGAGCTAGAGGCAATTGAATTACTTGAAGCCTATCCTCAAATGGAACAGATGTTTAAATATGCAAGATGGTTCGATTTCTTCTCAACATTTCAGGGTCATGATGAGTAGGTTTCCATTATCTTTTCACAGAATTTCGATGGTTTTGAAACAATTGTGGGTAGAGTCCTCATACATGTAACATAGCACTCCATAGAAACAAAATGCAGGCTACTAGTATATGGATCCAAATGTCAATGACCTCTTTAGTGGTGGCGAGAATAAACATAACGAAATTTTCAACTTGAGGTTCTCGAGGATGATTTGGTAATTCTTGATAAAATTGATTCTAGGTTAAATGCTGATGATTTGCAAGACGTTTCAAAGGATTTCAATGGAATGATGACTTCTAAAAATGCAGTGTTGATGATCACTCATCACCATTGTTTGATGGATTCTATAAATCCTACATATGTGCACATATTGGAAAATGGTCCTATTGTGAAGATTGGAAATGCTACATTGACAAAGCAACTTGAAGAAGGTGGTTATAGAGAAATTATTTGATGTATAACATCTTTCATGAAGGAATTTTGAGAATATTCTCCAAGCCATCCATATATATAAAAGATAGAAAATTATAGCAAGGAAAAATCCATTGACAAACACCATAGTGTTCTTTATCAAGCTCATTGTAACTTACATGGAGTAAGGTTTGTTCTTGGCAGTAGAAGAATGGATGGAGATCACCCAAGTGTCAAAGCAATTCCCATTCAAAGAATGCTTAATGTTGATGGATAATGTTTAATGATCGTTGGTGGCAGAAACATTGCATAATGGTGATAATAGATGCAAATGTTTTTATCAAATATGCAAACATAAGTGTCCAAGTGAATGCATTGGATATTGAGTGGTGACAGTTGTATAAGGTGTTGAAACAGAGAAACATTATTCACAATTTGTGTGAACTATTTGATTGCATTTTTCCATTAGAAAATTCAATAAAGGTAAATATCCCTTTATTTCCAGAACCTCAATCAACATATGGTGTAGTAGAGGATCATTTCAAGGGTTTTATAAATATCTATCATATCAAGTCATCATATAGGTCAAAGAAACTATGATATACCAGTAAGAAAATTGTGGCAGCATCCATTTGATATCCAAAATCTTTGGTTAAAGATCAACAACCAAATTTTCTTCCAAATCAAATGCATGAAAACAACAAATGTATTGGTGACAGGGTATTTCATGCAAAAATTAAAAGAAATATAACAAGTTGGATACTCGAGAGCATTGAATTTCAATTTCTAAGCAACAACTCAGACCATCAAAACATAAACAAAAGGAACCAATTGTAGGTGATAAAGCTAAGCAGGTGAACAAAGCAAGAAAAGGTAAAACAATGGTAAATTGTCCTAGCAGGTCTAAGATTAGGGAAACAAATAAATTCATACTAAATTAAAAATCCATTTTCAATCCTTCTCTTAACGAGGAAAATGTAATTGAGGAAAACACAACAGAAAGAAGAAAGATAGAAATCAAATACATGAGATACTTTGTTTTTCCTGTTTTAGTGCTTATCTTCAAGAGAAATTTTGGAAATGATGGAGATGGATTATTTGAAACCAAAAGCGGTTTTTGGTTGGGAATGGGAACCTTTACAAAAATGTCTCACAATTTTTAAAAATATATCATATTTTAAGAGGGTCGAATATGTTGGACACACCTACCAGACTTAGAGGGGGGGTGAATGAGTGTGGGGCTCTTTTTCCC